>OMLB01062677.1:3012-14174 GCA_900302555.1 Myripristis jacobus | reverse complement strand
ACCCCCATCAGCCAAGCCAATGCTTCAACGCTTATCCAAAGCCAGACTCACTGAGGATCTCTGGCTGAAGCTTCGTTGGCTGCTCTTTAGGCTTGGAGTGAAGGATCACTTCTCCTTGTTGCATTCAAAAGGAACAAAAAGTTATTCAGCAGGCCGAAAGGTCAGATCAAGAACAGCTGAATGACTCAATGGATAGAGAGGGGAATTGATGAATAGATTTAAATGAGTGGCATGGAGAATGAACAGAGCCTTAGCAGGCAATTACTGCACAAAGCCTGAGGTTACAAAACCAGTGTCAAGCTCCAAATCATCTACTAATAAAAAGAGTGTGATTAAACTATCCCTTGTGCTCTTAAACTAGGCTGAGCACAGACAGAAACCTGACTTGGCTGTTAAAAGAAAGGACAGAGAGTAGGCAAGGGTTGATTATCAGCTTTTTTTTTTACATTCATTTAACTCTTTAAATGTTAAATGTACAAATTAAAGCCATTTTTAAATCGCAGCACCCACTGCAACTGATCCAGGAAGAGGCCCATCAGTAAACAGGGTGTCAAACCAAAACTTACAACCACAGCAGCCATAGCAGCACAGTTATAGCTTTTAGATTTGTCCATTTTTACCTGGAGGTGTTCAGTGGAGCTGCTGCTCAGCTCATCTCCAGACTCGGAGTCGTTGGTGCGTCTCTCCAAACTCTCCCCGGCCGAGTCACAGTGCTGGGTGCTGTCCACGTCCAGGGGCGCCCTGACCAGCTCTGGAGATCGGGCACGGGTGCGGGGCAGCGTGTTACACCCACTCTTCTGGCTGCCACTGTGGACGAGGATCTCGGCCAGCGCTCGGTCGTGGTCGCTGGGGCTGCCGGGGATGTGGTGGTGGTGGTTGGCATCCCTGCGATGGCTGGGAGGGCTGGCCTGTCCAAAGGAGGCAGAGGGCGAGGTTGGAGAGCGTCGATAGCTTGACTCGTGTCTGTTGATGTTTTCGCTGGGGCGGTCCAGCTCCAGAGTGCTAGGTTTCACCCAGAGGGTGCCTCCAGGCTGTGGGTGTGTGTTGCCTCCAGTTGCGGCAGGGTGTTGGATGGGTTTAGGTGGCGGCATGAGGGCTTTGCGAACTTCTCGGACATACTGCGCTGGAACGTAGAAGGCTTTGGTCCCCTCCTCCTTCCTCACCTGCCACCAGTCTTCATTGGTTTTCTTAACCAGCATGTAGCATTCGCCCTGGCGGATGGTAATGAGGCGGTCCTTGGCCTTGTACTCGTAGTCATACTCCACCTCGATGTACACCTCGCCCGGGGCAATGGGCAGGTCCGCCATGATGACTCTGACTGTCCACCAGGCAGCTCACTGCTACAGGAGGATATTTACCAGCATGACTTCCTGGGCAAGGCTGGGGAGAAGAGAGACAAGGGGTTAAACTAAAGTAATAATGCAGGTCATTTCCTCATAAACTAATTATCATTTTGCTACTCTACACAATAGGGAATCAACCAAAGCCCTGTTCATGAAAGTTTCTCGGAGTTGTGCCAAAGTTTTGCCTAAAAAAATGTTTCTCATGGCAGTGTCTATGAGCCTCTTTATCACGCCTGGGAAGAAAATAACATTATTAACATATTTGTGAGTCATTTTCCTATAATCTATCACTGGCTTTTTAAATGGTGAAACTACATTTTAAAAACAAGGGATTACAAAGAACAAAAGTAAGTTGTTGTACCAGCATGTTTGTCAGGCAAGAACTTATTTTACATGTCATTCAATAACCACATTTGTTCATGGTCAACGACAGCCAACATGGCCGAACAGACGAAAAGAAAAGACTCCACCACTGGAAAATCCAAGTAGAAAGACATCACAGTTACGCCCACAATACTTGACAAGTGATCTTTGAAAGTGCCGCGGAAAAAATACCGCAGCGACAACTGCTTTGCGCCGAAGATGTTACCACAAACCAAATAAGAATCTTGCAGCTTATCACCTATTGAGTTGCTAAAGGGTTGATCATTCCACAGATTTGCACACACGACATGTACAGACAGACAGCACTGGCCTCTTCACTTTGTAACCCTAGCCCTTTTACAACATACCCTGACTCTAATATAGCATAAACAAGGCACAAAAAAAACAGTTTTTTTCGATATTCCACATTATATTCCCCTAACCCAAACATGACAAGTGAATAAGATATAAACTGAAGAGCTGTAATCCTCTTTAAAGAGTGCACAAACACGAGCTCCCTGGCTCAGCGGTGGCCGAGCTGAACATAAGAGAGAAAGACGGGAGGTAATGTGACTCACGTGGTCTTTTTCCTCATCTTTATCTCTCTGTTCTCTCTCTTTCTCTCCCCGCCTCTCTGCTACGAACATAATAACAATGACAGCTAGCCCAGCAGCAGCTGAGGCATGTTACTTCTGAGTGGAGAGATTACTCAAATCACACACATATTTTCCTGCTGAGGTCACACACTCTTGCAACATGAGGCGAGGCTCCAGCACACCTTAAGCAACTTTAAAATGAGGAGGTTTTTTTTGCTTGTTTGTTTGTTTATTTGTTTTTCTTTGTTTTTTAAGGGTAAATCAAACAGTGCAAAAAATGGACACTGGTCAACTGAAAACATGCAGCATGTTATTAAGCTAAGCCATATGCTGAACACGCTTTTTTTTTTCTTTTTTTTTAAAATAATAACAGCTTTGGAGCCAACTGAGAACAAGCAAATCAAGAAGCATAGGACAAATTCCAAAAATCTTAAAATTACTGTACAGATGTTTTGCCAGTGGGCAGGAGTGTGCCAGTGCATGATGAGAGTTGCTGTCATACACCGCCTGAGGCTGCCTCTGTGCCTCAGCATGGGCTATTTTGATAAAAAGGCAATGGGATTGTACTATGTTTCAACTCAAACTAGCTGCAGCCTTGAAGGTTTTTAATCTTGGCTCGTTGGCTCACTTCAAAACAGGCTTTCTAAAACAAAAAAACAGACTATAGACTTCTCCTTGCAATGTATAGCCATGATATAATCAGGTACAAAATGTCGCAAAAAATGTCTCATATTGTTCTTATTAGCTCTTATTTTTACTTATTTTTTCTACCACCTCTTTCATAGCAATGTCATAAAGGCATTATGGCTCTGACCATTAGTGTCCTGGCCCTTTTTGACTGCAAGAACTTATTGAGGCACACCGTGCTGTGAAGGCTAATTTGCGGGTTTGAAAATCATTTCAACTGACAACAATACAGCTACAGGTTTAGTTCCTGGAACCTGATTTAGTCCCAGCTCGAGAGGTGATACTAAAATCTGAGTTGCAATAGCTTTTAGGAGGAAATCGCAGGGCTGCCATCTTAAATATGCACTACCAGAGGACTACAACATGAAGCAGCCAACGAAAAGCAAACCTCAAAACAAACAGCAAAACAATCAAAAGTGCAAGTTGCTCTAACAGGTGCAAGCCCTCGCCAGTATTTGAGGAAAATGAAGTGTCCACACTGAATGCCTCCTGTGCACAGTTTAACAAACAACGATGTGAGTGCTGCCACTGTTAACTAGTCTGATGCTTCAACTGTTTTGATGCAGGTAACTTTTAATTAATGTTTTACAGTATTCAGTGGGATCTTGACTCAGCTTTTAGAAATACTGATCTATAATAAATAAATTATCATAAATCAGTAGATAGAAATAAAAAAAAGATTTTAAAAATTCACTTTTTGGGGAAAAATAAAGCAAGACGGCAAAAAGATTAAACCTGGAGCTCCTCCTACCCCTCACAGATGGCTCTCCATGCAATGGAAAAGGAAACAAAAGGCAATCCCCTGAACGTCACAGGTTCTGGCAAGTCCCAGGTTAAGGAAACTTCCAGGTTCGCCCTTGACAATTAAAAAGGGCCATCAGTTGCATGTAATGTTGTTCGTCTGGTAACTGAAGCTCATACAGCTGCTGCAGCACTGTGAATCAGCTAAATGCATTGAATGTAAATAGCAAACAAGTAAACGTGGAGTCCCCCACAAATGATGCAGGAGCCCGTTAGGACCATCAGTAACAAGATGCATCATCCCTCCGAGTTTCAGCAAAGTCACACTGCTGGTGTAGCAGTTTTTGAGTCCCAATTATGCCAGTGAGAATGCAGGGCAAAATGTGAAATTGCTACAAGTTCTGTTAAAATGGGACCAGTCCAAGATATTAAATCTGATTTTTCAAATATGACCTTTGACTGTAATGTCTCATTAGGCTAATAAGTGCACTGTATTAAATGCCAGATCACAGTTTCCATATGCATGCTTCTGTGACCTCTAGAAAAATATTTATTCACTGGTCTGGGATCACACTAAACACAGAAATTCCTCTAAACAAACTAGAGTAGAATAACAAGATAGCACAGTGTCTAGACAGCACACTGTGGCCTTCCAACAAATTAACATCCGCAAAATTTCCCAGGCTACCCAAACCAAAATGAAGGGAGGTCTAGATTATTTTTAACCCTAACTGAGCAATAACCCAGTCAGTGGTCTCCAAGAAAATGGCTGGGCCTCATCTGAAAACACCCTGGTAATGTTGGGAGTGGGGGGGTTGGGGTTGAAGGGGTATTAAAGGCTGAGAGGGGAGGGATCATCCAGATTTACATGAAGTGCAAGGATATTACAAAGGCAGCAGCAATTACAATGCCACTAAGTCACCAGTGATATAAAGTCATATACAGCAGAGACTTAGCATGACAGTTATAACTTCATTGTAAATAAGGTGACAGACACATGTCTTTCCACATCACCATCTTAGATACACAAACACACACACCGCCCCTGACATGTCTGGATTTCAAAGGAGAAGTCGGAGTTCAGGGTCACTTTCCACTGCTGCATGTTGGGCTCTGTACCAAACTCACAATACCTTACTTTGACTGCCAAGTCCATGCAGAGGATGTGGTCAATTAGCCAGTCAGAAAAAAATGTAATGCGCCTATTTGAAGATATATGTGGAGGCAGTATGACTTGAAATACAACAGGGTCAGATTAACTTATTCTATTTTTCACCCAATGTGTCTGAATACTCCATAATTAGCTTAACATAAACTGTAAGCTTAAGTTGGTGCTTTTAAGCCAGGAGTACATACATTTCTAACATGCATGGCCAATTTTAGTCCCGAGCATTTGAGCTCCAAGGGACCACAACCGCTGAACACAAAACTTAACCACTTCTAAAGAGGAAAAGTCTTCACAATAGGCCATCAACATAACATCAAGCAACACTATAATATAGTCACATTTGAAACCACATGCTAAAAGGTCATAAAAACTCTTTTCACAAGCGCTGTCAATGTAAAATGGCAGCTAAAACCACAAATCTGGGCTAGGCTATTACTGAATATTGCTATGTCATCTCCATTTAGCTTCAATAGTGCATTAGCTTAATCAAGGCCTGCGATTGGGTCTTAGGCTAACTCCACCAGGATTATTTCTGATAAGGTGACTGGAGGGGTAAAATCCCCATGGATTACCATGCTGTGCAGCCGGTTACCAGCCCTGAGGGAAATCTCACGAAATCTATCAGATATGTAGGATCATCACATGCTATTTTCACAACTGACTGTTCGGTTCAGCTATGGTGCATTTGAAGTCTGTTCATGCCCACTGGAGACAATTTAACAGTGACAGTGACAATGCAACACTTACATGTGGACACCTGCTTCCTTGGCAATGAAGTGACGGATATGTGGAAAAATGCAATTTTTATGCTGTCTCCAGTAGGAGTGGGATCTGTCCACAGATAATCACACACACTACTGGGCCTGTCAGCCAAATATTTTTTGCACATTTATGACTGTATTATGATGCATTATCAAGGATTGCTTGTGGTTGTGGTTATTCAAAACCTTTGTAAAACCTGCTTTAAACCACAACTGAGAGCAAACTTCTCAGCTGTCCCCGAGCTCTGGGGAAGGGAAAATACACTAGCAGTGCCTCCGTATTTTCCCTTCTCTTGGTAGGCAGAAAAAATAGTTTAGGAATTGGCTTTATGCACAGCTCCACTACCTCCTGAACTTAAACCAGCTCCTTTATTTCCTGACTAATCCAGGTGTGTCTGACTTTACAACAATGGTCAGACACACCTGAATTAATCATTTTGTCCAATAATGTAAGACAGGAAATAAAGGAGCTGGCTTAAGTTCAGGAAGTAGCGGAGCTGTGCATAAAGCCAATTGGGTTGTGGAATTACTCCGGTTTAGATTTGCATGTCAAGGTAAGACAACACACTTGGCGGAGGTTTGCTCTCTCTTCTTTTCATTTACAATTATACTACACACTTAGTGTTTGATTGTTGTGTGCATGTCTACATACTCCCACAACTAGTCTCCAGTCCTTCCTGGCTCTATAAACTCAATCAGAAGTTGCATTCTTGACTTGATTAGTGAGCTACTTCCTTTTAGTATAATGAAAAACAGGACAGTCTGCACACTGCATTAAGCTCCCAATTAACACTTCACTTTCAGGGAACTTCACTTTCATTTCCAACAGTGAGTGTACATTTTTCCAAATGGTGAACAACTCGTTTTGAAACCAAACTCTTCATTTCTGTGTCTTGTTATCTAATTTATGTATGTTTGCTAGATATTTTATACTGTTTTGAGGTGACATTTCTATAACCATAACCCTGGTTTTATCTCATCTGCACAAGTTAGCTTTTCTCTCTTCTGGTGCATATGCTCTGGAAGGGTTTCACTGGGTCATGCCTACAGTATGTATTCTCACAGTCTATAGAACTGTAAATAGACTAAGTGGTCTACTGAAGCATCGGAGTGGCTGATGGGCCTATCATGACAGGGACTGGCACTGCTTCAACACCTCCCTCATTAACCTGTGACCTACTAATTCTGTTTTCTGGCATGACAGAGGAACAGGACCATGCCATTTCTATTTCCATCTAATCCCCATGCTGAAGACATGAGGCTGCAGGTGCAGCAGGGACTCTGCCTGCAGCACAGGACCACACAAGCACATGTGTATCACAATTTCAGTTTCCTCAGTTAATAAACTGAACCCACTGGCAATCAGCACAATGAAAATATCACTTTTAACTTGAATGACCGCTATCTTTGAGAACAGGAAAGATACAGATGATCGTTTAGTGGATTTTCTTAAGCGTGCCAACCCACTGACATTTCAGCAGGCCTACACACACATATCTTTAAAACTGGGTGTGAGAGATATTATCTGGGTCCTCCGCTGCGCTGAATGCTCTATTTAACACAATCTGTTGTGGTGATTTGCTTCATTTACATGCTGTGTATTGAGCTCAGAGACAGTGTTAAGGGTGAGACCCCTGACTATTGGAGCCACAATGTATCTGCTCCAAATGTAGGGCTGAAAACTGCCTGTGACCTGCTTAACTCTACCTCCCCTATCCCGAAAATAAATCTGTAAGCCAAGCTAATAAGGCTGGGAGTGCATCCTTCAAAACAGCTTTGGAGCATTACTAAAAAGATAGATTAAATGTATAGCCATCCACTGGTGTTCCTTCTCTCCTCTAAAAGTCTAGTTGGCTGATAAAATAGTGAAAGTGACAGGGGTGTTTTGGGAATTACCAGTCACTGCAGCCGTTGGACAACAGTCAGTTTCCTGTCCTGCTTGCTCTGCATTTCCCCTGACTTTCGACTTAAATTTCACATGATGACATCCTGCCTGGGTCTTCAGGGGAATTCACCAACATGAACACCAGTGTGACACTTGTTGATTCAGCAGCTTATAGTGAGACTGTGCTCTTGCTTGGCTCAAGTGAAAAAACAGAACTAACCTAAAAAAATTTTTAAAGTCATAATGTAATGAAAAATGTCTTTTTCCCTAGGTTAACCAGTTTTCTTGCTGTATCTACTGAACAATAAATCCCAAAATAAGTGAGAAAAAAACCACATATTGTTAGCATATATCACATTAAAAGGTTACTTTCTGGAAATGGTGTACCAGTAGAAATAAATAAAAACTCGAACCAATAAAACCATCACAGATTTCCAAACAATCATGCCCATTTGCTTTTCCCATCATATAAAACTGCCTCTCTCTATCTGCAATAGCATTGGTCACTCACTTTCACATCATCACATCATCTATCCCTGTATTATGTCCAACCACAGTATCATCCTATGGCTACAAATGCAACCCACTAAAGGGAGAAAAACACTCTCAAAATGCCATTTCAGCCCATCTTTAAATGTGCAAGTCGACTAAGAACACATTCATATTTTTCCTCCTTAATGAATGAGTTGGGGTTCAAGTGCCTTGCTCAAGGGTATTTGCTTTTTGGGGGGGAAGGTGTTGGTGTGTGAAAAGGGGTGCTGATACTGCTTCACTTCTCTCCTCCCAGATTAAACGTCAGCATCACTGATCGTGAGGGCTGGTATTTAGCAGACAGTACAAATCCACTGAGACTCCAATCAGCAAAACGAGCGGGACCACTTCTTTTTGATGTAATGGTAATAGGATTTACAATGAAGTGTGTGTGTCTGTGTGTGTTGTGTCTGTGTGTCTGTGTGTATGGAGGGGGGGTCTCAGTGGCAGAAGGCTTATGAATAAAACCAACTAGAGATAGAAGACAGGAAGCACCGGGGGCGATGGGAAGGGAGTACAGTTGTGTCTGGGACTATTTGAACTGATCGGCGGTGAAGAATTTGCTGCCGTCAGCACATCGCTACAGCACACCCTCCCATTTTCTCTCGCCTCAGCAAAACACAAAGCAACACCTTGGCTGACAGGAGTTTTCAATGTGAACCGTGGGCAAACGTGGGCAAGTCGTGGCATCAATCTTCTCTGTCAAGTTCCTAGCAGGATTCCGAGTGTTTCTTTCCAGATCCCAGCTGGTGATACCCACTTTCATTTCAACTCGCTTCGTGCTGATGCTCTCGCTATCTCTTCATAGAGTTATTTTAAGAGAGGGGAATGGGATCAGTGACAGAGAGAGGCATCCAATATGGCCTTAATAAGCTCACTCGGCATCCAAGTATATTAAAGCCTCCGTGCCTGCATACTGTTGTCATTATTTTGTTTGTAATCTAAGTGAGTTAAAAGGGTAGGCAAATATAAGCTATGGCTTCAGCCTACGCCTTTTCGGTCCAAGTATTGTTTTGTTTTGTTTTTTCCTTGTAATGGTTAAAAAAACCTGTATGATTTAAGACCGAAATCAACTTATTCATTCATTCACTTATTCATTCATTCAATAATGCTAACTTGCCTGTGAACAGTACCAACACAGGATCCTCGTGTTACATTTTTAACATTCAGGAACAAGCAGAGCCACTCAAGCAGTGCACTGTGACCTCTGGATGTAGCCACACCAAATATAGGCCCACACTGTCCCACACAGCTCGATTCAGCACAGTCTGTCCTAGTTAGCCACTACTTTCCTCAGATATGACCAAATAGGCCAAACTCAACCCCCTTGGGTGGCCAGAAAACTGACATAACCACAATCTGTCATATATCGACAAACCACAGCAGGCATGCAGCTCACTCGAGGGAGCTGTGGGAACACAAAAATGGGAACAAACAGAAAGCCATCAATTAAAATAGGTAAGTTACCTGTCATGCGTGCAGGGTTTACCAAAAGGAGTAAGCACTTGATGAACATTTTGTCAAATCCAGGTCAACAACACACCTATTTTTTGCAACACACACTGGAGGTAAACCAGTTGTCAAGCAATTCTGGTGACTGGTACTAAACGATGCCTAAATGAGCTCAAATCAGAGATCAGCCTGATAAATCACAACCACCAGCATGAACAAAAATCAATTATAGTATCTACTCTGTGAGTTTCATAACACAGAGCATCAGGAAGTCTCATCTTAAAAATGTAGGTAAGCTGTTCAACCACCTTCAGCCATAGTTTATTAAACTTCATATACCCTCTCATACACATGATCTAAGTTCACACATAATCTACTTTCTTCTGTTTTGACACCAAGTCGGCTATAATAATGTGTTAACAGGTTCATTTCACCCTTGATGATGGACTTGAACCATTACCTAAAAACAAATATTCCTACTTTGTCTAAGGAGCTTAGCATAATAGTTAATAGTCACCTCTAAGTACTGGCTGCTATTTTCTGTGTCCTACCTCCTGCGGTAACACTTGTTCTGGGATGTCTGTAGGGTATTTATACAACTTTATAATTACGGGTGGTAACTTCTTAGCTCCAAGTTGAGTCACCTTTGTGTTAGTACTATGTTTACTCCCACATAGCCGACTAAACACCTAAACAAAAGAGGTTATCAAGCCTGGATAGGTGGCCTGACTTGGTTTACAGTGTCGCTAACGTTAGCTAGCTAATTAGCTTGGAGTAGCTAAACATTCCTGTGAGTGTCCCGAGCTCGGAGACTGGGAAGACAGGCAAAGATGTACACCTTACCCTCTCTTCTGCTGCGATTCAGTCCTTCGGGAGAAGAGGAAAAACACTTCACTTCGGCTGGAATGGGGGAGGTAAATTCCTGTGAACTTCCCTGTCGTCTGTCCGCCGTCTGAACTACTTCGGTACTTGTCAAGCAAAGGTAGCTGGGCTCGGCTCTGCCTCTCTGGCCGGCGCTCCAGAGAAATGCTCGCTCCCGGTGATTCACGCCTGCCAACTTTGCCGACTACCTACAGTCAAAGATCGTCTACGGAGAAGACGAACCACTCAAGATTTTTCTTTAAAACGTATCCGCCCTCCTGCGTTGCGCGCCGCTGTTACCATAGCGACCGAGCAGCGTGTCCGTACCTGACAGCAAAAACTACTCACATAAAAAAATAGAAAAGAAATTTGCTGTAAATGTACACAGTGCCTTTGGGTTTATATACGTTTTGGTCAAAAATAAACCCTTTTTTTAAAGTGAAATATATATATTTTTTATGTTGACAAGCGGAAAAGGTGACGGAGTGACACTTCTTTACCCTCCATACTCTCTGCTGAAAGCCCTCAGGTGTCTTGGACGCAAACGGAGAGTCTCCGCCACCTCGTGGTCAACAGATGGAACTACATCTGCCCTTATGGAAAGCGCAGCGGCGCGTCAGACTCGGGGCTGGATAACTGGACTAGTGGTGACTTTGATGCATATTTGCTATTTTTTTTATTACAGAAAATTGGGGAGTTATTAGACAATTAATGATTTCAGTGAAATTCAATGATGAAAATTATTAATAAATAAATAAGATTCAAAATTAATAT
>OMLB01062676.1:30376-41255 GCA_900302555.1 Myripristis jacobus | reverse complement strand
ATAGTTCCATAAAACCTTACACAATTTAGAAAGGGGACTGAAAGAGTTGGCTAACAGCGCAAGAAAAATAATACTGTATGATTTAACAGACTTAACCGGCAATATTCAAAATTTAGTACTTTTTTTTTTTTTTTTTTTTTTTTTTTTTTTTTTTTTTTTTTTTAAACTTCTCACTATGGTGACGTGGTTTCTCATGCATTTCAGCCCATGTTGTTCTGATATAAGAAATGTTGCAAATATGAACAGAGCGCAGACTAATAAATTATGCAGAGCTGAATAGTGATATCTGTAGTCTGTAGATCTGTGCGCAACATTGCATCTGCAGCTTATAAAATAGTCAAGGAAGGCTGAAAAATATGTAATCTGAAATAAATTTAAGGCTAAAAGCAGCTGAGACATGGACCAGCTTCACTGTGTCAGAGCAGATCAGTGATATGTTTGGGCTGTGATAGTGTGAGTCTTTGCATTTCTTTAATATTTGATGCTCTGGCCTAAATTACAGTGGAAACTACCAGTTCGCTGAACCCTACAAGGCAGGACCCTCCTGTGGAGACTGCCCTAACGCCTGTGACAACAAGCTGTGCAGTGAGTAGCAAAAATCAACAGTTGCAGCCTTTATTTCCCCAAACCATTGGTGCGGATCAGAGAGGCAGACTGGACTTTCAGCTGTCTTCTACACATTTCCAAGAGACAGGGCTGCTCTGGAGGCAGAGATCAGCTCACTGGTCGAGTTAAACCTCAGTGGATGGAGCCAAAGGACCACAGCCTGGCAAATTTGAATGTCAAAGGACCCTTCACCAAAAATATAACAAGAAAGTATAAATTACACCAATTTAACTTGTTCATTCATTGACAATTATTGCATTATCAGTTTTTTTCCATTTACCAGCAACTTCATGATACCAGCTGCCTCCTCTTTCACTGGACGTCAGAGTTATGTCACTCTACCTGCAAGTCTTCTGGCTCCACTGACTGAGGTTTAATTCAATAGCTGAAATTATTTCTGATCTTCTAATCTGCATAAGAATTTAGCTTGACAGGTGAAATAAGGTAATAATAATAATAATAATAATAATAATAATCAATCTGCCATAGGTGTAACAATTCTGAACTGAACAGAGACTCAGATGCAGAGAAACACACAGGAAACAAACAGTTAGTAAAGATAAACACTTTACTTTTCCAGTCCAGGGTCATACACGGGAAGGCAGCCAGAGAAGGCAAACAAGTCCAATTAGGGGATGAGCACAAAAACCAAAGTCCAAAAATCCAATCCAAGTCCAAAACCAGAGAAGCAGACACAAAGAAATAAATAGGGCAAGACTAATTACAACAAGACACACCTGGGGAAGGGGCTGGAGCACAAGACAGGAGAACACAGAGGATAGGCTCAGTCAACAATCAGGGATAATTGACAGACACAGGACAGGTGTGGCACTGGGAGGAGCAAACAAGGCACAGGTGTGTGGGAAAAACAAGCGGGAAACCAAAAGGAAGTAACAACACAACATACACAAGGGCAATACTACAAAATAAAACAGGAAGTGCCAACAAACACATAACCCCAACAAGACAGAATATCACAATAGGATACAGTGTATGACATATTTATGTCATTGGCATCAACAAAAGTACCATTTTATTTTTGAGTCCATTCACGCTCTCTCTCTCTCTCTCTCTCTCTCTCCCTCAGCCAACCCTTGTCCCTATTCTGACAGGTACAGCAACTGTCCCGACCTCAAGCAGCAGTGGGGCTGCAGCCACACGCAGGTGGCCTCTTGGTGCCCCGCCTCCTGCAAATGCACCTCTGAGATTATTTAATCGCCTCTCCAGATGTACTACATTTCAATAAAGACGAGCATGCATAAAATATATGTACTCATGTTTTCCTTCTTCACTGCCGTGTGCTGTACAAACTCGTAGTCAGCATATAGCCGTATGACTATATCCAGAAAATCTCACCACTTTGATCTATTTGGAAATAAAGAAATGTTTCCCACTGGTGCAATACCTCATCCCCTTTGACTTGTTCTCCAATCAGAAAAAGATTAAAGAGGAAATTTACTTTGGCACACAGCCTCTCTGGACAAACAGTACCTGCAGGGACCAGTTCCCTGACTTTATCAAAGGTGTACTGTAAACTCAGCACACAAGGGAGGGAGGAACCACTTGATAGAAGGTGGATTTGGCAGGAGTGGTGCGGAAAAGTTCATTCCGCAGAATAGTTTCCCCAAATCTGAGCCAAGAAACATCAACAATTGCAGGCCATACCCCCTGGCTTGTGCTACACCCTGTCCCCAAAGCTGTCCTGCCGACTGAAGGTCAGCCTCAGCTGGCATGCAGTATAAACAAAGTCATCTGCTCCTTTTGTGTTCATTGTATGCATCAGATGGTTCTCTACTTTGAAACATACACCACAATGATTTCCTCTATGATTTGCAAACAACCATACTGTGCAATCTATGTGGATGATGCTGCTTGACATTCTGAGGCAAATAGGAAAATCCATCCCACTCAGTACAATGAGATGGAGTCTTTCAGGGAATAATCAAAGATATTAAGTTATGTGGAGTAATCCAGGATTCCCACAGGAAGCTGAACAGATCAATTCCAGTTACATAAAACTGAGCCTGACCTTGTAATTGAGTCTTTTCCATGTATCTAAAAGTAAACCAACTATAGCAAGACGCTATATATATATATATATATATATTCTTTCAACATAAAAATGAACCTATTCAATATATTGTCCCATTGCATTCACAAACAAAAATACTGTAAATACCTCTAAAGAAATCAGAAGCCTGATGAGTTCTTCAAGTATGTCTAAAAAAATTAAAAAAATAAATTACACTATGCAGAATTATTATTATTAGTAGTAGTAGTTGTAGTAGTAGTTGCTCTGTTGCTTGGCTTGAACTACTCCTTTGATAATCATTAAACTATAAAAAATAAAAACAAACATCCAGCTGCTGGACTGAATGTGCTCATTCAGTCTCTTCTGACACTTGGCAGCGCTCTTAGCTCTGCCATCCTCAGACTTGGTTTTCTCTCCACATTTTCCTTTTCTCCGCTCGTCTCATCTTTCAGGAAGCAGAGACAGACTCTGACACTCTCCGCTCATCCACATCTGCAGGACGAGGCCACGAGAGCGTGCCTCTCCACAGGGCTCAGCCACACATGCTCTGGCCACACAGTCGGCTCCTGGTTCAAATAAGGATTTGTTTGTATGAGTTAGACTCATGCGGCCTATATTTGAGAAACACAGCTGGATCAGTGGATCTGCATGGTTGGTGTTTGTCCAGCCTGGAAGTTACAGTTTCCAGTCTGCACTCTGCACCTTAGAGGTTGTTTACATTAAATACTCTGCTCACACTTCATCGAAGATTTCCTATTACTAAATTGTCACGTGCAGCGCTATTGTGTTGAAATTGGCCCCTTTTCCGCATGATAACAAACCTCTTTCTTTGAAAATAAACACTTTTTCAAACTAGGATGCTTGCCAAAACAACCTGACTTTCCATAGTTTAGCTGTACTTGTAAGACTCCTTCATATTTAACCTGGCATGTCGGGACAAAGAGAGACAGCAGCAGGGCTGTCAGTGCTGTCCCCATGAGGTTAAATAAAGAGACAGAGAATGAGTGAGTCCACCTGAATGGAGTGGACAGGGCAGCTGGAAGTATGAAAGAGTCAAGTGCTATTCCCCCAGCAGAAGGGAGATAAGACGGATGAGTTTTTCCTCCACCAGTGGGGCCGGCGATAGCAGAGCTCCTTTGGCTTGGCAGTGCACGATAAGCCCGGCCGTGCCATCCTGTGGGGCTTATCAACCACAGCAGCGCGCCTCAACAGTTAGTCCCAGGGCCCCAAAGTGTTTATGACTGTGGCGTCAGCTTGTCTTAATGAACAATAGATTGTGTTGCATGTAAAATATCATTAAATTAATTTTTAAAAACCTGCTGTAGATTTTGCACTGATAAATTATCAATGGTGTGACAAGGGGAAGACAGCAAGAATCTGCAGTAGTTACCTCATTTGGGCTTATGCAGGCTGAGGGAAGCTGATAACCTGATAGAATATGCTAACATATTCTTATAACCGGTCTTCTAGACAGTCCTCTACATGCTGGGCGACACAGAGGCCGGGCGACATATAGATGATACCTTCCACTCGCTGTTTCTTTGAACTACGTGGTGTCTAGACAGACAGGCAGAGAGAAACAGGGAGGGAGTTGAGCCTTAGTTGAGACATTCACATAGTTTGAGAGAAAAGGCAGGAAGACACTGGGAGATCTGTTACATCTAGAGTATCAGCCCGTCCAGACTGAAGACAGTTAATTTAGTCTGAGCTGTTATCTCACCACATAGCGCTCCCATTGGGCGAGCAACAGGATGCTAGGGGGAAAAAAAGAAAAACGAGCGAGTCGAGCCTTATGAAACTGGCCAAAGATCTCAGGGCTCAGTGAAGCAAATTGTATTTGATTTATTGTGCTAAGCCAACAGTTAAAACCAACCCTAGATTTTGCAGGACACCATCAGACACAGTTCAACGGAAAATAATAGTCATTTTTCACTTGAAACTGCTTGGAGAGGCAGATGGGCAGGTTTTACCACATGAACACAATTCAGACAAGCAATAAATTAGCAGAATACTAATTTGATATTCCAGTGCTCGCCAGTGATTGCCCAAACTTTCCTGAATGCAAAGTATATTGCTCTGTGCTCCATCTTATATAAAACTCCATTCAGGTATCCTAAAGCAAACCACTAAAGATATTTCCAAAGTCTATTACTAAAGCATTTTTTCACTTCCACACATCAAGCTTGTTAAGAGCAGTTTATTCAAGCTCTGGAGCATTCACCCCTTCAGCTTGCTTTGTTTGGACAGATGAAAAGAATAGCGTTTGAACTCGAATAACCACACTCAGGCGCTTCAAAATGCAAGTGTCAGTCTTCTTCTTTGTAAAAACTGCAGTGCACTTTGTCAGGGGAGAGAATGTATTTTGAATCACCTACAGGAAACGACCCCAAACCAAGGTTTTATGTGTATAAGGAGACGGATGTTGACATCTGATAGCCTGCAGGATAGTGAAGCATAACAAAAGGAAGCGAGGGCCGGCCACAGTCTGGACTGATGCTTGTTTTTAGCTCTTTCTTCATGTTTTCTAACACGAGAGACGGTCAATTACAGCAAAGAGCAAAGACAAGTCCATCATGTTGAGCTGGAGCTGCAGGGGTGGGACGACGATCAGATTTGTTTTGGCTCACCTCGCCAGTGAATTGTCTAACTGTGCAGGATGGCATGCTACCAAAACTCCAATTGTTTAATAAACCAGCTGCTTGTGACTTCTGTTTGCAAGAGCTGGTTCATTTTTAACTAGGCAGTGGGAGCGAAAACAGAGCATATACAAAAATTGCAACAAAATGAGCTTTCCCTTCTGGCTCAGGCAGAGGAAAACAAACTGTAGGTGTTATTGCACTCTTAGATCCAAAAGCACCTCCAAAAAGGCTCAGTGTTGCATCGTGGACTCCCACAGCCACCCCGCTCTCTGCCCGGGTGTCATCAGGGGGAGGTGGACTCCTCACCCGGTGCTGCTGCCGTGCCCTTCCCATTGAGCTCCATGTCGTGAAGAAAGCAGAACATGATGGTCGTGCAGCTCGCTTCCTTTCATTCACTGCTTGGTGATCCAGCACAACAAAAATCACTAACAGGCGCCTCATCTCGCCTCTTAAGCTTTCATCGCACACAAGGGAGCGCGGCGAGGAGGCACTCCAACCGAAGCCCAATAACAACAGCACTCCCCCGTCCCATCACAGGTATTGACAGATCACTTTCATCAATGAAGACCTGGAGGAAGGAGGAGGAGGAGGATATTGTAGCCATGAGAAGCACTTTATTCCTAATCTGTAGGTGGTGGGTGGTGCTATAGCGACCACATACTTCCCTATATTGTCCTGGGAACGGCAGAACCTATAGTCTGGGCACGGCATAAGGGGCCTGTGCTTCCTAAAGTGGATGTTAGTGCGAGCATGGTTATTGTTTTATGAGTGAGTGTGATGGCTTCCAGTTCAGACAGTGGCCAAAGATGGAGCTCTTACGCGGTTAAAGCAGGCCTGGATCACGTCAACCATCGGCGAACGGGTGTTGTTCTTTCTCGAAGACGGCCTCTCCTTGACGGCTAGGGTCCCTCAATAGTCCTTTAGCAAATGCACGCTAAACAAACACATGAGGGTCCCGATCCTACAGCAGCAGGAAGTGGTTAAAGTGGGTGTAGGCGATTGGCAAAACAGAATGTATGGCAAAGCATTCCTAAAAAAGTGTGAAAAAGCTGCCATTCTGGACCGCTGGATTAGACTGACTTTCCAAAGCCCAGAAAAAAAGATTTAATTCTCAGTTTTGAAGCATCCTATCTGCATCCAGTGATTCAAATGTCATGTGTCAACACAATCAGCATATGGATCAGTTGGATCGGCCTCTACTGTACGCAGAAAATACACTTTCTCCTATAGTCCCACAGGCGGCTTCTGTTTTGTGAAGGATTATAGGCGGCTTGAGCTGCGCAAACTTACCCCTGTCCAAAAAACAGCTTCAAAGGCAAATGTCAATATTCATTTTTTGCAAGTGGCCTGAAATTATTTCATCCTGAAATATTCAGAAAATGCAAGTCTGGGAAAAATTCACAAGCACAAGTGGGGGGGGGGAGCCTGATGCTCTTGCAAAAATCGCATGAGAGCCGGTTATTTTCTCCCCAGTTCTCACTGCAGCTCCGTGACTACTTTTCCCACTCTTGGCCTTAATAATAAATAAGCCCCACGGGTCTTTACATCTGCTTATCGCTGCTGCCACGGTAATCTGACGCAGACGTTTGCCAGGCCTGACATTTACACAAAAAGAAGGGGAGAGCATTCCTTTTCCTCGTCCTGGTAAATCTGTTTGCCATTAGGCGGTGTCGTACAGATGCAGGGAACAAATCCATACGCTTCACTCAGGAATGGCTTGGTCATGCAAGGGTCAATCACTCGTGCTTCATTATTTCAGCGGCGGCCAACGCTTTCCAGTTACAGATGTGCTGTGATGCCGGTCGGGGGAAGGTGGGATGAAGGTCACGTCTTCCAGGATGGATTCACAGAGACGCCTCAAAGAACGCTTTCAAGATAAACGCCGCTTGATCGATTCCTATTCTTTAATTGCACAACCTGATTCAGACACTTGATGTAGTCTGAACACCAGATAACAATGTGTCATGCTGATGTGCTGCATTACCAGCCTCCAGCCAGATATTGTCTTTGTCAAGTCATACCACATTTATCTGAACTTTAATGTTGAAAGGAGCTTTTTTTTTTATCAGTTTCAAGTGAGAAAAATGCACTTTCGTTTCCAGAAAATCCTCCTAAGAGCTGCAGCCTATTTCCCTATTATTCTCCATGGAGCTGTGCGTTGCTGGAAAGTTACAGATAGCAGTGTGTGACAAGACGCTCTATCGTTTCTGGCTAGGTGAAACAGCTGTAAATTTTCATTATGACAAGCCAAACTTTCATAAGGAATAGAAATGTGACACTGTAATTCAAAACTGGAGATAAATATTCGGTACATTATGTCCACAATTTCCACTGAATCATTTACACTCCCACGCACTGGGTTTGGGGAAAAAAAATTGTTATAGAACATAATATTCTTCTAATTTTTTCTTTCTTCTTCTTCTTTTTTTTTTTTTTTTACCACTGTTGTATGTTGACATTTCACAGCTGTTATTTGAATCTGAACACTGTTCTCCGTAGGTTCATGTATGAAATTTTCTTGGCTACGATCGCTAAGTTAAGCTGTCAAAGTGCAGTTACTCATCACAATTTAAGAGTTTCAGTGTGACTCTTTGGGCCCTTAACAATGCAGTTAGATCAACACCACACACACACACACACACACACACAGATATTGCTGCTCATACTATGGCTTGTTGAGATAAACCATTTGTTTCCAAATTAATGGCTCACTATCTTCTATTACCAATTTGTCATGGGGTATAAAACAGTCATGAGCAAAGTTTTAAGAGCATCTGCTGTGCCAGATTTAACAGTGGACTGTTCCTCATGCTGTACATCTGTGTAGCCCTTATGCAATTAGTACGCCTCCTAATAACTAACATGTGGAGTTACATTTTAACGACTGCAAAATCATATGGAAACATAAATTCAACATATCCCCTGTCTCATGTGACTGCCAGAAAATATTTGTAATAATCAGTGAATTTATTTTAATTAACATGGCCTTTGTAAAGAAGACAGGCTGTGATTTTATTATCCAATCCAAACATTTGAAATTGTTCTTTTGTTTGCTCGCCAGCCCCTGCTGCAGCGTGTGAATGCTGTTTGAAATACTGCGGTGCGAGGCTTTACAAGACTCATTACTTATGTCAAATACTGTGCGGACTGCCGTGCCCTTTGCGTGACAAGTCATTCTCTCTTCCCCTCCCCTCTTTTCTTCTTCACCGACATGCCTCAAACCAATCTCTCTACATCCTGTGCATTGCGAGCCCACTCCCCATGTCGTTCAAGTCAGGATGTTTTCTCGGTTGCTTTTTTTCCCTCCCTCGTTTTCCCTATTTCTATGGAGAGCCATGGGTTGTGGCCCAATCATTTTAGTTTTTATTAAGATGCGCTGATAACATGGCAGGTTGATTGCCATATGGAGCCACATGAGGAAAGGGTGGGGTGAAGCCCCTCAATTAGGCGCCATTTAAAGAAGCTTGCACTAGATAAAGCAATTACGCATCGCTGCAGGGAGACCCTGTGTTTAAAAGGCGGCATGACATCAGGATTCACTACAGAGGAAGCCACAGCACTGGCCGCAAAAGGCTTTGATCCAACAATAATATGATAAATGTTTCTTTCTGGTTGGGTGGATTTGAAAGTGGCAAGTATGAGGATAAAGAGTGTGGGAAACAAAACAAAAAGGAGCAACACTTCTAAAAGAACATTGCATGAACTGCACTGTACTGTGCATACAACTAATTTGATATTTCAAACTGAGAAGGAAAAGGTGGCGTAGTGGAGCACTTGTCTCATTCAGAGATTAGGCCTGGCTGTTGATTTTGATCTGTGCACAATCATCTAACCAGTTACATACATTTCCCATGTCTTTCTCCGCCATTCCCTGCCCAATACTATAGAAACAAAGAAATATTAATAATATTGTAGAGTGCTATCATACATTTCTTGCTTGCAATGGCCTGGGACCTGAATTTGCTTGTGTTATCTTTGTAATTGAGGAAACTCGAAAGTAAAGCAAAGCTTTATCTCTGTGTGTGTGAGCAAATAGAAGAAGTCCCACGACACTGTAAAGTAACCAAACTGACCCACCCCCCTCTACAGCTGGCCAGTTACACACACACACACACACACACTGCTCCTTCAAATGGAGCACAAACTGCTGCTGCAAACACAAAGCATGGCTTGAAATGTATGAGTGGACAACACAGGGTTTCATGGAGCCAAATGAAGACAGGAAACCAACAAATGCCGTCAATTTGTTGCGCAGATAGAATTACTGTACAGGAGATCTGTTGTTTTTCACGTATGTTCTCCAGTGGTTATAATTTCATCTAACTGTGTTCATTATAAGACGAACCCGCGCACTGCAGATTAGTCACAACACTTTCCTCTTGTAGCCACACACTCCTAATGTCACACTGCCTGAATGCACATACGGGATACTGGAAATATACTGTGCATACATTCACCTAAGGTTATCACACCATCTCTCAGTGCACTATACGAGGTCCTTATGTCCTCATGTATAGATGAGTATGTACTGGCTCAAGAGCACCTGGACAGTAAGCACTGAGGGAGGAAATGGCGTGTCCAGTGTCCCGTTTACATCCCCCAGGGAATACAACAGTAGCCTTCCGGTCACGACCTTGCTTCTTTAACAATTAGGTCATCACTGCCCTTAGAGAAATGATTCAACATGTACATGTGCAGAAATACACAGTTAGCTTCAGCGGAGAGGCTGACAAAAGAGGCTGTTACATAATCTCTGTAACCGTGTTCTGTGTTTTTCCTTCTACTTGCTCCTTCTGCATTTCCATGCTGAGCCAGATTCATGATCCTCGGTACCTTGAAAGCTATTGTATGATTTCAAATATACACAGATGCCCCTAGAAAAGAAGACACACATTTTTTTTTCTTTAATGCAAAGCTTGCTTTTTGCAGACACGTGGGTTTGGTCCCTGAACACTGGTATACAGTTCATCTTTCTGCACGCCGTTGTGACTGATGTCTGTTGCGCATACCAGTGAAATATGATAAGCACAGCATCGGATTCTCCACACACACCTGTTAAACATCCAAGAACTCTCAGTCATCATCAAACAGAGCTGACTATCAGCATCTGCATCTGTTTCCAAAGCCTTAAAAGGAGAAGTTGTAGAAGACAGGAGGGGTGTTTATCTGAGAGCTACAGTGTGGGTACTGGTTCAAATGATCTGACACCTTGTGAATTATGGTGTTTAATACTTACTGTGTGGCTTTTTGCTATAGTTTGACTCCCACCTGGGTGAATTTGGTTCCTACACAATGTATTTCAATGACCTAAGACTCTCCCCCAAGAGGGTAAATACATGCTTATTTAAGTAACCAAAGCACAGACAAAGCTGATCTGAGGCACTATGGGATGCTATACAGGGAAGTGATATGCTTCCCTTAAAAAGTATGAAGGCCCACGGCAACATAAACATGATGAGTGCTTGTGATTGTTCTTGATTACTACCATCTAACATGCTGATTAGCCGCCTGCATGGGCTTTCCTCCAAGCTAGCTTATCAGGGTGTGCAACTGTTCCCCTCAGCTGCAGCCACAGGAAACAAGGGGTGGGGGGGGGCTTCTC
>OMLB01062676.1:8636-30307 GCA_900302555.1 Myripristis jacobus | reverse complement strand
CTACGGTGCATCGTCCCTGTGCATTCAATGAAACCTAAATAAATAAATAACATGTTTTACAAAGTGTTCCATGACTGGTGATGATTCCCCTTGCTGTGTAATATCAATGACAAGACAATCACATCACTTGAAAGGCACACAGGTGAGATCTGTTCATCCTCTTAGCAGACGTCTGTGGCTGTTGGAAGAGAAGTGAGGTTTTCAAAACAAATAAATTAGCTTGTGCGGATGGATATTTTGTAAAATGCTATCTCTTCTGTCAATAGGTCATATATTCTTGTCAGGCAGGGTCCTTTGAAGTAAAGCCAGCCGGGGAGACACAATCTTCTCTCCTCACGGCCATGCTGTTCATCCTCAGCACACTTTGACGGCAGCCATCACCTCTGCTCGCCTAAGAAGTTTCAAGAGGGAAAAAAATTTGCAGGAACTGGCTATGTTGTTGTTGTGCAGTCGGTTTCTGAATACAAAACCTGTTGTGGACACTGTTGTCAAGCAGCGACCTCGGCACTGTACCTGCTTGTTCCACATTATTGTGCTTCATGAAGCCTTGCTGCTGATTGCTGTAGGCTACTGTTATCAAACTACTGTAGCTACATAGACTCATAACACCCAGTGTGAAAAAGATGTTACGACTGTGTACCTCCGTTACTGGGCTCCAACCACTGAAAACAAGGAAAAGAGAAGCAACCATCCAGGTGACAGCAGCAGGTGAGAGCCTCTCTGTGGTAAGAGGGGTTTACACCTGGTGCAAGAAGACTGTCTTTTTAAGTCAACTCAGTACTTCTTATTCTTAGAAGCTCTAGAAATACAGTTCCTGACATTTCTTGCACTTTTCTTCAATAATTTTTCTACAAAGTCAGACCCACACTCCTGTGCACACTGGATACCTCCTTTTTTTTGCAGTTCCTTACAGATGTTACTCTGTGCACACAACGCTTTTTTGTAAAATATGAAACATTTGCAACCTCTTCTTCTTGGCGTTTGGAGCGCTACAGGCACTCTAAATCCTAAGAGTTCTTCTCAACCTGCAACAGCACATTCATTTCAGTGAAAATAGCAGCAAATCAACGCCAGCACTGCAAGAAGATTCACAGTAACCCCACTGCTTCACTTTCAGTTGGGGGTCTGCATTCATTTAATAATCCCTCATCCTGTTATTCCTCAAAAATAAGGCTGGATTATTTGATACACACACAGACAGGCTGTGCTCTTTGCAGCTCACGCACATGTGCTGTATGGGTTGCCTGATGTTACATTATTACTCGAATATTACTTGGATGCATCACTCCCTGTCCACCCAAATCAATGAGGCTGATTGCGTCACAGTTTTGAGTAATGAGCAGAGAGCACCTGGGTTTTGTCCATCACACCAGCAGCCTCCTGTTTCTACTCAGGCACTGAAGAATCCCCCGGAGCTGAGGAATGCTGTGGTGATCCCCTGAATTTCCAACAACAGGCATGTGGCTCTGTAGGAGTGCAGAGGTCTGTATCATGCGGTGTAAGGGGCTGAGAGGCCATTGGTCCTCTCTGGGAGCGATAAGGTAATACTTTAGGGGTTAGGTCACACACTAAGGATGCATGTGGAGTTGACCTCTGCATGCAAAAGAGAAATAGCTGAACAAACACAGACACAAAGAGGAATGTGCATGCAAAAATATAAACTGAGAGGTGGTATGACTCGCGCGTGCAAGGTCAAAATACCTTTTTGTGACAGATTGAAGACTGAAAGATTAAAAGAATTAAACAATGTCCCATTTTACTGAAGTATAACTGTCAATTGTTAATATAAAAAATCAGGTTGGATTTAAGTCACACAATTTCTGCTTATGGGCTGATGTGTCTCTACAGACGAAGCCTTCTCATGCTGTCATGATAAAATTGATATCTGGTCAAATATTGCTGCCTTGACTGGTCAAATAAAAGCGAGCGATATTTTATTTATTGGCAAATATGATCATAACACCCTTGGATGGGAGAAAGTTAGACTAAATGTCATGTGCCTTTTCATCAAATAGTATTAAAATATATGGTTCTAAATCTCTGAACGATTTCATTGAGATTCTCAAATATTTCAGAAATAAGTAAGTGACAAACTTGACTCCCCCCCCAAGTAATAAACAATTATTTTATTAATCTGGGTGATGAAGTCAGATTATCAGGGTTTCAAAAACCTCTCACCACCAGAGGGGGAGACAAAGCACGGAAATCGAGGATTTTAGAAACCGCGATTAGAAACCCCATTCGTGTTGAGGGAATTTCTTAAAACTTGGCACCAACATCCACTTGAACTCAAGGATGAACTGATTAGAATTTGGTGGTCAAAGGTCAACGCCACTGTGAGCTCACAAAACACTTTTTTGGCCATAACTCAAGAATTCATATGCTAATTATGTCATAGTTTCACCCAAATGTCTAATAAAATTATGAAGACATGCCATTTTATATCAAAAGGTCAAAGGTAAATGTCACAATCATCTGCAAATACACTTTTCTGGCCATTATTCATCATGACTGAGCATTTTGACTTCACTTTCTCTCCCTGGATGACAACAGGACAGGGGGCCTCCTGTTCCTCTGCTCGTCCACCTCAAGCTCATTGATTTTGCTGATTTGAGCTTCAGGTGATTACTGTTGCACCTGGTTTTCTATCAGTCCTCTATACTCCTCAAGTAGTCCTCACTAGTCTCAAGTGAAGACAACATGTTTGCCTCTGGAATCATACATGTCAATATCCTGATGACTACAGACATTATATGGGTCTGGACAGACGTGGATGTAAACTGCAGCTTGACGGGCTGGCAGAAGCATAGGAGGTATTTCCAGTTTGTTTTGTTTTTTCACAATCTAGGTAAGTTGTGTATCATGATTCACAACATCAAAAGACACAGAAGATGATACAATAACACAATAAAATGATATATTAGCCTACTGATTTCTTGCCCTGCTGGCCCTGCCCCGTCCTGCTGAGGGCTGAAGGAGTGAATAAGGGCTGTCAGGGAAAGTCCTGACCCTGAGAAGTGGAGCACACTAAAGCAGACATCCATCACCCTCCGACTCGCCACTCTCTTTGATCCCATAATATCTCTGAACTGTATTGCCATTACATGAAGACTGTGACAGATAGACTTGAGTGACCTGTGTATCAACTGTACAGTAGGTTTGGTTTCAAAGCACTGCAGAACATCAGAGCGGAGTAATGTGCGTTGCGTAACGGCACGTGGTGGATGCAAGACAAAGGATGGAGCACATTTAGGCCTGATGGCTTGTTTATTTTCCACAAATCTGGGCTTTACGGTGGGTTGTGAGTGAGCGCAGATAATTCGCTTAATGGCTTTCCTGGAATGTGAAGTTCACAGGGAGGCTAGATTGAAACAGCGATTTGCTTTGATAAAAAAATACTTAGCTGTTTTCTTCTTCGACTTGTCGCTTTCATGTTCCAGCTTTCTCTGGCTTTGTAAGCCCAAACAGCCCAACACATCTATTTCCATCAGATATAAGAAGGTTTGTTTGATGAAATGACCAAATTCTTACAGAAGACTGACTGAGCATGTTACAGAAACGAAAGGGGAGGGGGTCGATTTTGACGTAATTCAACATCACTGGTTCGCTAGCTAACTATTTTCCTCAAATTCCAATTATGTGTGGCGGCACAGCAATGAAACGTGGTCAAACAAAACTCAGAGAAAGGTCGAACTGTACAAGATTGGTATCCTGCCAGTTCCTCAAGAGTGAGTACAAGACTGCCTTGTAAAACAAATTGCTCAAATACATAATGACATCACCCTGATCCCTGTAAACATCGTTTTACTTGCTACTCTACCTAAAAATAAATCTTGGTAGCAGAACAACTGTTTTCAGTTAATTTCCACCTCTGCAGAAAATCCTCTCTTGCCCCTTGCCAGTGAGAATCACGAAATCTGCATGCCACCAGAACCAGCCTCTGCACTCCTCGCCATCTGTGTAATGGGGTAACTGAATTATAATTAGGCAAAGTTAATTGGTGTTTACAAAAGAAACAACCTTTGAACAGTGAGGAGACCCTAACTGTGCAATGCGAGAACATTTGCCGTCAGCGAGCAGCCCTGCCGACGTGAAAATAGTTCTCATGCTTTCAGTCAAAACACCGAATGATAAATGACAGCAGCCGAGGGAAGCTGATCCTCAGTGTCTCAGAGCTTTAATGTCGGGTCAAATGCTGGCAGATTGTGGCTTTAGCTAAACAAACATTTCTCTAAAGCAGAGCGGCCGTGGAGGCAGGCGCTACCTTATTGGCTGAGTTGAAGCTTGGTGGGCGGAGCAAGAGACCACCGCTTTTCTCATTTCAGACGAACACCTGTGGAACAGTTAAGAGGCAAAGTCGCGAGTATGAACCCTGGCTAACAGCTGCTTCACAGCCGCTTTTTTATGTCGTTTTTAATTTTTGTTTGCAATTCAGTTTAGTGTCAGCGAGTTTCCAAAGTTTGTCTGCGTGTTTCAGTTTAGTTTCTGTTGTTTAAAAATCTTTAGCTTTAGCTTTGTTTACTTTTTTTTCTCGTCTAGTTTTTAGTTTTATTTCACTTACCTAAAATGTTTTTTACACACCTAGCTTTAATTTTTAGTTTAGTTTTAGTTAACTATAATAACTGTGGTTCAAGCGAGTCAAACTAACCTGCGGCTGTCAATAGGTAAGCCAGTTAGCTAACTAACCTATAAACAGCTAGTTAGTTATATTTTAACCAGAGTTTACTTTACTTGTCAAGTTTGCTAGTTAGCTCCAGCTGGCCTTCAGTGTACGCTGCAGCTTGGGGGCGGAGTTACACGTCACCTAAACCCGCCCACCACTGTTTCTATTGGCCGAGGTCTCGCTGCTGTTCGATTGTGGGTGGAGCTACATGATATGGTTAATGCTAGGATGAAGTGTATCTCCCATCCCATTAGGATACAGATATTTTTGTTATTTAATATGCACTCAGAAAACTTGTTTGTCTTACCCAGTATCACAAATTACAGATTTGCTTCAAGGGGCTTTACAGCAATACACCATCCTCTGTCCATAAACACTCACATCGGATTGAGAACAATTCCCTAGAAAATAAAATATGAAGAAACCTCAGGGTTTTATAATGGATTCATAAGATATATAAAGACTGTGATGACAAGGAGGATGCCAGTATTGACACACACGCAGGAGAAGAGACACTAACCCTAACCCTAACCCTAACCCTGACATTAGCCACACATTGGAGATACATAGGATAACAGGATAAATAAAGAGACCAAGAGTTCAAACCAATGAGCTTTTTTCTGCTTCCAGAGCTGTGTTTGCTACTGAAAGTATAATCTGCTAAATCTAGTATAATAGTACCAAACAGTGCACCCTGATTGAATAATGAGTAAAACTATTTGTAAGAGATGTGTGCATGTGTGTGTGTGTGTGTGTGTGTGTGTGTGTTTGAGTTAAAGACAAAATAGTACTGGTGGTGCTGCGACACATTTTCTGATATCTCTCAACATTTGGAAGTAATTTCCCACTGGTCTGGGAAAATGTGTGCCAAAGTCCAGCTCCAAGACAAACAGAAATGTGTCGCTGGCAGTGATTGAATGCGCTGCTCATTCATAAAGCTATCAGCCCAATTGAAGGATCTTTGGCCCGGGGTAATTTTAGCAGGAGGCCTCAAACTGTCAGTACATTCACTGTGGGAGCCGCTTACTGAACCTGCGTGTCACCGAGAGACTTCAGCTTGGACGGTTTCCAGTGGGAAAGGAAGCAAAGGCATATACACAGCGATGAAATCTAAACGGACACATGTCATCATATCCAGTGATATCAGAATCATTTTGCTAGAAAGAAACCTGGACAAAACTTCTTAACTTGTTGAGAAAAAAATTATTGTTGCTTTTAATTTTTTATGTTTTCTTGCAGCTTGACTGCCTCAGTATATCTTGACACATGTTACGCATGAACTGTTCTGCACATCTAAGTTAACATGTCAACAAACACTCCCTTGACAGTGAAAAATGAGTGGGAAAAGGCTCATTAAGTTTTTTCTTACATGTCCACCCACTGGCTGGGTGTCATTACGCTGTGTTTTGCCAGTGCCTTGTTTTGTCCACTGTTTAAACCAGAGTTAACAACGTCCAGAGAGGAACCCAACCCCATGAGCAGAGTGCAGGAGGGGGAGTTAACCATCCAAGCCCCACTTTTCTGTCCTGTCATTGGTCACCGTGAAACCTTCACCAATTTAAAACCAGACAGACTTCTTCCCTCCTTTCACACCGGCACAACCCCCAAAAAGACTGATAGTGAAGGAGACAGTGTGTGCATGTGTGTGTGTGTGTGTGTGTGACAGAGAGCGGGACAGCGACAGATAGACAGAGTTGATCTCAGGATGCCTGCATACGCCACCAACATGAGGCTGAAATTCCCCATTGTGGCCTTAATTTTGGAGATTATCACCATCATCCTCTTTGCTGTGTTTGTGGTCTATGATGACGGCCAAGGTCACGGACACGATGAGGGGCACTCCAATTCCACACACCACACCCCGGATGAGCCTATGGCCCTCTACCCCAGTAAGTACACCTGAGGGACACTTTGTCAGGGGATGCATGGACAATAGGCTGCTTTTGAAGGGGACAAACAGATGTAAAATGGACAGGTTATTATTATTTTGTATTTTATTGTTTTCACATCTTAATTGGTAGGAATCCACCCTAAAAGCAGACTCCAAATACTCTGAACAAGTCTCTTCTCTCAAAGCAAAAAGGGAGAGACACAACAACTTCTGGTATTAGTCCACTGACAGAGAGCGAAGGAGCAGCTTTTGTTGACATTTTTCCTGCGAAATTAATCATTTTTGTGTTTTAGAGGTGCTAATTGCAATAAAGCTTATTTCTAATAGATATCAGAATGATGTATGGGTCCTCCAAGTTGGCTTGATTTTCTACTCTTGGACTCTGAGAGAGAGAGATGTGTACTGAGTGCAATAATAGGAGTCATGGGGTAGCATTTTTCGCCTGTCACAAGAATATACAGTAGTGACGCGTGTGCAGTAGAGGAACGAAGAAAATCCAGCAGGGTGAAGAGTCCCACTTTCTGTCACACTTGATTTACAGTAAGGTTTATACAAGCAGGTTAGCCACAATCAGATAGCAAAGGGGCCAAGAAAATGCATAAATTGTGGAGCTAATTCACTCATCTAGGTGTATTTACTTGTCATCAACACTGTCAAGATAAAGACAGAGATACTTGCAGCTGCCTTGTCTGATTGAATAATGTTGTTTTCTTTTTTCGACACTGAGGTGTTCCTTGGTGTCCTGATCATCACGGTCCTTATCTGTATCAAGACAGCTGGAGCTATAAGCAAACTGCTGGCTCCCAGTATGAATGGGTGTGGCAGGCGTGACCCAGAGAGATTAGCATTAAGACCTCCACTCGGCCTGTTTTCATATAAACTGCCTGGTAATAGAAAAATAATTTAAATCATTTACATGAAAAACTAATCTATATCATTTTAACATTGTGTTATAACAGGTTAGAATCTTAACTAATTACTAGCATTCAAAAAACATTATGTGACCTAAATAGCCGAATGCACCTCTCAGAAAATATCAAACAGACTTTTAAAATGATGCTCAGCAATGCACAAAACAGTTTTAATTAGGTTAAATAGGGTAAAGTTGCCACCCTTTGAAAATTAATTTGAACAAATTACTAAAAAGCATCAGCCGCCTGCTGTTGCGTGCTGAGATATTCTCCATACAGCACCAGACGTCTGTAATTACAGGCTCAAAGCAGGAGAAATAAGCAGAGGAATGCAGTTCAGAGGGGTGGTCGAAACAATCACGGCTTTATCACCGCCGGGTATATCAGTAAAATTTAAAACATGCAAATGAGAGGAGGAAATCTGATGAAATGCCGAAGACATTTCTAATGAAGATTCTTGGGGAAAAAACAACCTTGGGATTTTATCTCTAGGGAGTTCATTTGCAGAAGGAAAACATCAAAGGCCGATGAATTCGCTGCACCAGAGGCTCCAGTATGAAACAGAAAGATGAGCTTTGAAAAACAAAGCCGTCGAGAAAAGATATTTAGTGTTGATATAATTTTTCTCGGTGCACTAGTTGCTATCCTGGCAGTGCTCCTTTGAATGTGCGGACAAGCAACAGTAGGTCCGGTGGGGATTCTCCCTCCTTGGCTCTTTAGAGGATCTGTAGAGGATTACCAAACATTACCTAACATCTGGGCGCCACGCCAATCATTGTGGCAGCTTTCCAACTGTACCTCCTGTCTGTCCAAACGGCATTACTCACTCGTGGCTCCTACCACTAGTATAGCATATTTCAGCACGTTTTACTCACTCAACTGAGGAGGATGGGAGCGGTGGAGGTCAAAGATCACGTTGTACAGGGTACATATTGTCATCTAAATGTTTTTCACACCACTATTCACACCACTTCACCTGAATGTTTAGTGCTCAATGGGTTACCTATATTATGTACAGCTTTATACAGTAAGACAACAGGATTTGTTGAGTCTTATAGCCATTTGATCACAGCTTTCACAGCTTTTCAGCCCAATATTCTCTTTGTCCCTTTGTCCACCTGTTCATTCTAACCTGCTCTAACTAAACTGTACGAGCATGCAAACAGAAAGCACATAAACTGAAAGACTGACGTGATATTAACGTTTGCACAAGTTAAATCAAAGTATGTTACTTTGTCTCTAGATAGTGGATAATGAAACTTTAAACATGCCTGTGGGGATGCTGAGTTGGGGCAACATCAAATAGTGAGAGGAAGCAGCAAAGAAAACTAGTTCATGCAAGAACCAAGTATTCAGGTTATGTTAAATCAAAATGATAGCAGAATAGTGGCACTTAGTCTTGTGTATGTTCGAGATATTGGGTATGTAGCCACCTGGCCACAGCTCTGAACTGAATTACAAGGCTGACTGATTAGATTTGAGATGCTTGATTTGTTAGCAGATGGAATGAACGTCAGTAATGCTGGATAACACAGCCTACAACATCTGAAAACATTACTCAACACATGTCCATAACATCTGAGAACTCAAAACTTTCAACATACCCAGTAGCAGACTGTATTTTAGGCAGATTTGGCAACCAAACAAATTGGAAATCTACGTTAAAAAATGTCATAATCATACTCAAAATTGACATGTTAGTGTGCAAAGCAAGTAAAGAGTCCATAAAAATATGTGAAGAAGAACATAACCTACTTGTTTAGTCTATGATTCTAGACTGGCTATGTGATATGATGATATGTTGTGTTTACATTTTTCCCCATAGAGTTATGTATGACTCATTTATTTCTCAATCATAGAGTTATATGTAGGAACCCTGGAAGCAATAAAATGGATATGGAGTACACCATAAATGTATGTGGTCATAGTCACGGACGGTGCTTTTGATATTAATGCCCGCCAAAAGGCATACGTGAAGTTATGTCAGAACGTTCAGAGATAAGCACCTTTCCTTCCATTATCTGTGTGCTGAGTGAGCCTTGTCTAGACAATCCTGGTTAGCTCCCAGTGAACGACGAGGAAATGGGGCCCATTGTTTTCAAAACTGCGCACACCTCCACCTTGATGACTTTTCCACATGAGGGGTGCATCATATCAAGACTAATGGCTTTTGGGAATTGGCCATCACATTTCCTGTTGTGATGGTCCTTCTTTGAAACATGAAAGGCCCAGTTTTGAGCAAATCTCCCCAAAAAACTAGCTACAGTATCTCTATGAAACAGCGCTTTGAGGTCCAAAGCAAACTGGAAACTTTGTGACTGTTAAGATTGTGGTAAAAACACCAAGTGTGTGAAATGAGACCATCTACGCACATTCCAGCGACTCCCGTCTTGGTCAATCTAACAACTAAACCTAATCGTGAAGAATGTGTTAAAAATGTCCCTTCCCCCTGGAGACTTCATAACTTTAAATGTATTAAGATCATGTGGAGTTAATGGAGCGATGCAAGGACACAAACCAAACAAGATCAGCAGGGATCTCTTCCCAGAATCCCATTCACCGTGTAATTGAATTGCCTTGTCCTTTTGCGAGTCCCAGCTAACAATCCAGCTCCTCCTAGGGAGTGACTGCTGTGAAGTCCAATAACCTGTCAATGAATCATTTAAGCTACAAAGCCAGCAGAATATAGCCAATAACAGGAATTCACAGAGAAGCGGGAAATTCCTAATTGAGGGCAGTGCACAATTTCACAAAGCAGTTTATCTCACTCAGTTTCATGTTCACATATAGTTGAGGTTTAAGTAAGACTCACAACAATGTAGTCAATCAGCGCCTCCCACCATAAAATCATGATAAGCATCACTGATTCCCAACCCACAGCCTGAGTCCGATTTAATGTACATTAGATCCACTTAAACTGCAGCTTATTGATAATCTAACCATTGCTGAGGAAGAGTTTAATGCCATGCCTGTGACTATGCCTGGGTGAGGCATGAAAGAGTTATGCCTCTTCAATGTGGCCCATTTCACACATCCATGGAAAGAGCACTATTTTTTTTTCCTGGAGACTGCTGTCATCCTTGGAACATTAATTGTTCCAAATGTGGGGGAAAAAACTACCAAATGTTTCGATTCACAAGGATTAAATGTGATCTCACTTGAAGAGGAGCCTCACAGGAGTAGTTATGCTCCAAGCTGAGAGTTTCAAGCTTCACAACAAACTTTAAAATCCTGCTCCGAGGTAGGAATTGCTATTGTTTGAGTCATACTTGTTCTTGATTCCTGGCATTGATTGATTCTGAGACAGTTTGTAACTACAGGCTGTGTCCCTCCCTTCCCTTCTGTGTCCAGTGTTTCAGGATGTCCATGTAATGATCTTCATCGGCTTCGGGTTCCTGATGACCTTCCTGAAGCGGTACGGGTTCAGCAGCGTGGGCGTCAACCTGCTCCTGGCTGCCTTCGGCCTGCAGTGGGGCCTCCTCATGCAGGGCGTCTGGCACTTGACTGACGGCAAAATCAAAGTCAGCATCTTCAAGTATGTACCTCTGATTGTTGTCTTTTCTTAACCTTGAGCTATCCAGGAATATTTTTGCTGATCATGTGTTGTTTATTCAAGCTGCTTTGAATCCAAGAACCACACTGCCCCACTTGGGTGCTGCCCAGTGCAACTAGAAACATCCTGCTGGCCACTGAAAAGCTTTGATGGAAAAGTTATAGTCTGATCCAAGACAAATCCAAGACAAATTTCTAAATACATATACACGGATTGTCAGGAGGAAAACATCTCATGGTGACAACAAATTATGATTATGCTTGGAGACTTAATACGTTGATGAGTCAAGTTTATTTATATAGCACTTAATCATAGTTACCATTTCAAGGGTCTTCACAATGCCCACATAATGGAATAATAAATTAGAGCAAGAAAACTGTGTCTAGTGTTCCATCTTCTCTCTCCTGTTTTTCCCGTATTGCTGTTTTCCTCACGACTTGTACTTCTTCCCTCCCCCCCTAAAGAATAATTAATGCGGACTTCAGCACAGCGACAGTTCTGATCTCCTTTGGGGCGGTTCTGGGTAAAACCAGCCCGGTCCAGCTCCTCATCATGACCGTCCTGGAGATCACCATCTTCTCCATCAACGAGCACCTGGTGGCTAATGTCCTTCAAGTAAGTACACCACGATACAGACAGGAACATGTCGATGAAACACGCAGTCAAAACAGTTACCACTCACCATGGATTACGGATGGAAAACTTGATTGCATGAACCGAGCTAGAGAGAGATTAACCCTTTTTTTTTTGTTCACAGGCTAATGATGTTGGAGCCTCCATGATCATCCATGCCTACGGTGCCTACTTTGGCCTGGCAGTGGCTCGGATGCTTTACCGACCTGGTCTAAGAAATGGACATGAGAACGATGGATCTGTTTATCATTCTGATATGTTTGCCATGATTGGTAAGAGCCAGCTGCAAACTGTAAACTAAGTTAATTTATCAATTATCTCTTTACACCATCAATGTGTCTTGCATGGGCTTGACTGGCCTTCCTAGCATGTAGGTCTTATGCCATCTAGTGGATGTAAGTAATCCTGCAGCCCACACAGAGGGATTAAGACCTTGTGACCCCCTGTGCCCTTCATATCATTAGAAATAGCATTAACAAACATTTACACAGATTGTTATGCTTATCTAAAATGTGATTAGATATGGAGGATATTTTACAATATTTTCTAAAAATCATGACTTGGTATGAATGGTATTTTTTTTCCATTGCCCTTTTCTACAGGGACTGTCTTCTTGTGGATGTTCTGGCCCAGTTTTAACTCAGCCATCGCTGATCCAGGCTTTACCCAGCTCACGGCAGTCATCAACACCTACCTCTCTCTGGCTGCCTGTGTGATGTCTGCCTACGCCATCTCCAGCCTGGTGGAGCACAAAGGAAAACTGGACATGGTCAGATGCCCATCCTTCAATATTCAGAGCAGCATTGGTTCTAGGGATTTTTTTAAAGTGCTCAATTCATGGTTTTCCATCCGCACATACGACAGGTCCACATCCAGAATGCCACCTTGGCTGGAGGCGTCGCCGTGGGAACCTGTGCTGACATGAACATCGGGCCATTCGGGGCTATGTTGATTGGATTTGTGGCTGGCATCATCTCCACCCTGGGCTTCAAATACCTAACTGTGAGTTCAAAGTTAAACCACAGGTGCAAAGGAAACAGAGTCAAAGGTGCAAGTTTGTAGGTACAGTACAAGGTTTTTGAAAAAAAAAGTGACACCAGCTCTTATTAAGTGATAGAAGCATAAACTTAAGACGGTTTTTCGAATTTATAGAAGAAAAGAGATTGTAAGACTTTGCCTGTGTTAGCTCTTATATGGACAAAATTGTATGTTTCAGAGATACATAATGTTGCACTTCATGTCCTGTTTTTATTTGATTTTTGTAGTTTTTCAAAATGCCTTCAGTATTTCACATTTTTTAATTAGTTTGTCAAGTAAACATGGCTTTGGTTACAATGAAATGCCATTTTTTCTCCTTTGAAGCCCATCCTGGCATCCAACCTGGGCATCCAGGATACCTGCGGTGTGCACAATCTGCACGGCATGCCTGGCATCCTGGGGGGCCTGGCTGGCATTGTGGCTGTAGCTTTGGGGAAAAAGGAGAAGTAAGGACCTTCAAGCATCATCTGATATGTTTCAACACACAATCACGCTGTTTCGAATTTTGAATGTGAAGTTATTTTAGGCGTCTGAGGCTAATGTGAGTGTCGTGATGCTTTAACTGGTGTGTTCTCCTCCTCCTCCTCCACTTCAGAGGCGATGCTGCCATGCAAGCTGCTGCCTTGGCCTCGTCCCTTGGATTCGCCTTGGTTGGAGGTGCTGTTACAGGTGGGTGGGGACGGAAAATATGAGCTGGATACAAAACTTCCATTACCGGGAACATGTTTTCTCACTAGATGGAGAGGTAGCAGGGCCTCATGTTGAGCTGAGCATTGAGACAACATTGACTGAACAAGTAAGCATCTTCTTTTTCATTCAAGGTTTGATAATGAAGCTGCCATTCTGGGGACAGCCTCCAGACCAGAACTGCTTCGATGACTCTATTTACTGGGAGGTAGGAAAGCCCATTCCTCATAAATACCGTCTCTATAGGCTCTCACTGTGTAGCATCCTGACTGATGGAGGCAGTGTCTCAATATTTTTTTGTTATTAAAATTTTTCAGTGTTTGGGTATCATATCAGTTATAATTAGCCTATAGTTCAGATGTTATCAGGAAGGTTGTCAATCACAGAAAAAGAATAAAAGCTGCCCCTTCACAAACTTTCCTGTGATTGTATAAACTTTCTGGCAGTCTGCTCTGTGGCAAACTCCACCCAGGTCGCACTGCAGCACAGGTCAATCCAATGCCAACAATTATTTGCAAACACAATTTGGCGCCTGTAGGATATGTGTTATTCAATTCCCTATTCGTGGCACAGACAAATGATTTTGGCACGCGTGTTTTCCAGGTTCCTGAGGAGGAGGAGGAGAACGAGGAGAGCTTGGCTCATGCAGACCACTCCAAGAACAAGGCAGAGGTTTAAGGATCTGCCTCCTGTCTGCATCAACCACAGATGAAGAAGTGAACCGTCATTAACCAGTTAAACCAAAGCCAACAATATTCGCCTATCATTTGCATTGCTGTATTCAAAATTCAAATGGATTTACTTGACCAGTAGAAAAAAAAAAGGTTTTGGGTCAAATTTGAAATGTTTTGTGAATATTGGTATCCATACTTACACACTTCTTCACAGCCACACTTATCAGGGAAACTGATCCATACATTTACACATAATCTAATTATTTTTCAGCATAAATAGCTCCAATTTCAGATTTGGAGGTGGTCAGTGAATGCATCATGCACTGAACATGGTTGGAATAGCTGCCATGATGAGAAAGGTTTACACAGACAAGTTGCCACCATAGCAGATTTACAGCATATCACTAATCTCACAACAAAATAGAATTAAGACTTGGATTACGTCATTAGAACAGCAACTTTCAGGGATATTTTTTTTCTTACTTTTTTTTTTTTTGTACACTGAATTTTGTGACCAGTAATTGTCAACAGTCATGAGCCACTGTAGAAAAACCACAGGCCACACAAGTTGCTTCACCGCTGACACCCACCTGCTTTAATAAGCCACGTCTCTGTCTTCATTTTATATATTATCAAAAAGTGTAAAAGCATGTTTTAGACCATTAGTATAGGGTATATGTCCTTTATACATTATTTTATATTTCCACACAACTGACATGATATCTGTGCTGAGCCTCAGATCATAGATAGTCCAGGACTAGAACTGTGATCCGCTGTGAGGTTTCTTCACTGGAGCCTGTGTCGTCCTCCTGCGAGGGCCCAGAGCCACGGGCAGGGATAGTCGCCTAATAATCTTGTAACTAATGAACCTTCAAGTGTCTAATCTTCTCAGAATATTCTGTACCCACCTGACGCTATACAACCTCTTCAGTCTGATGAGGGTCAAATTCAGAGCTTTTGATTTGGCTGGGCACTGTGGGCAAGCTAAGGTTCATCTTTTCTTTCTGTACTCTATTCACATCCTGTGTATCCTCAAATGTACAGTTTAGTTTTGATCGACAAAGTCAGTTTGATTGAATCCCTGCAGTGTAAAGGAAGAGCAGTTGGTACTGAATATGCTCCAGGGCTTTTATAAGCAAATGCTTTGAAAACTCACATACTTATTAAAAAGGAAAAAAAATCCTTAACAGGCCAACGGATGCAGAATAGGACTGATGGGAATTTGCACCACATGCAAAAGTGACAAAAAAGTGTAAAAACTACAGAAATTGGTTCAGTCATGGACCGACATCAAGTTTTTGCCACTTTTTGTTAACTTTTGCAAATGAATAACAAACAAATCCCAGATAAATGAATAAATAAGGACGTGTTAATCCATCATAGGACTTTTCCTTTGAGTGCAGACATCTCTCATTACTCCATGAGATGTCTTTAAACAATTCAGCTGCACAGTGTTGGAGAGCCACTGGAAAGCTTTTTAACCATCAAAACGCAGGGCTGGATCAAACTGACCACACGTAGTATTAATTAACTCTTTTTTTTTGTCAATAATGATGCTCAGAACATCATTTCATCAGTTCATTTGGTTTTGTTTTATACAGTGGGCATGTGCTCTTTGTTTGTATAATACACTAATCCTGACATAATAAATATGTTTTTATACAATACCAGCGTTAATTTGCCTATTTTTGTGACAAGCAGGTTTGAATCAACTGCTGAACAACAGCAAAAACAATATGAATAATTATGAATCAAATTGCTCAAGTGTTAGAATATTTTTACCTCCTTGAATTTACTGACAAGTGTTTAATCGCTGTTTAATTGACTGTATTTTATATTTATAACTTCTATCAATTCACATCTAATCAGATCATCCACGGAGAACCCCACAAAGTCACGTTTAAAGCTCGTGATAATAAATTATTGATTACCTACCTGACTATATGAAAATGAACGGGTCTCTTGATCCGCCGGTAGGGGCGCTCTGCCTCTTTCCCCGTCCCTTATTTGGACAGTGTTGCATTATGGGAAACAAAATGTCTCACAGCGGTGCTAGCTAGCTAGTCGCTAACTGATAATTGTGATATTTTTTTTATACATCGTCTCAGTTTTTTGTAGTGTTCGCTTCAGCTCACGTTACACAATTTCCAGCCGCTGCCACGGTGAGTACCCGCTCCGCAAATGCAAACCGTTTGTTTATTGTTTACAAACAAGTGTAGTACCGCGCGTAAACATGCGGTAGCTAAGTTAGCCTAGCTGTCGTTAACGTTACTGACCGTTACTCCAAACAAGAGACGAGGGTTTCTGTTTGCGTGATGAAATATCGATTATTGATCAGAATTGAGTATTATTTTGGCTTTTTCTAAGAGTGAGCATGCTAATTAGCGTGTGTTTTTATCGAATAAGGGTTAACGGTGACTTCACTAGCACTGTTACCTCCACATAAACATTACAGTGTTCATTTAACAATAAAATGTTTTGATAGAAGTTACTTGATGTGTTTGTTTTTATGTTTCTAGTCAATGGAAATGGAATCCAAAGTCCAATGTGAACCCAGCTCAACAACAGATGAGAGGAGGAGATCACGGAGCAGAGGCAAGACGAGCTCAAACTGCACACACCTAAAACCTAACACACACTCACACACACTGTCCGTCAGAGTGTGTGGACAGGAGCAGGAGTGTGTCCTGCCCCGAGTGACACATTAAAGGGAAACCAGAGGTGGAGAGAGCGCTACAGACTGCTGCTCAAGTGGAAGCTCCGTTACTTTGCTGCGAGTTTACCTCAGTAGAAGTAGAAGCATCTACTGCAGTAAAAGTAAAAAGTACCGCATTTAAAATGCACTTGGAGTAAAAGTGACTTAGTTACTTTTTCAAAACAGTAACAGTGTCAGGTGTGATCTTTCCTGTGCAGTTATAAAAGCATGAGTGAACACGCTTCAAGCTCCATCCTTTTAAAGGTGCATTCTGTAAAACTGCCAAAGGTTGACTGAAGCGAGGACCCTGTAGACTCAACTGACTCATGGAATTATGATGGTTGAGTCGAATTCTCATCGCAGGATCAATTCACTGATATAAACCCCAGTTTCTACACAGTTATTCTACATTTTTGTCAGCCGAGGCTAAATGGTCCTCACTTCTGTCGACTGATTTTTTTTCCTGGTAGTGCCACCTTTTATTTGGAATTTGGAAATGACAAAAAGTAGAGCCAGATTCGTCTCATCTCTGCTGTGTGACCACTGTGAAGTGTATCACAATCTGTCACTGATCATTTGTACTGGATATGTTTTAAAATGTAATGGTGCAATACTCAAGGAAAAGTGTGCTTACGTAAAGGTAAAATTACTGACTCAAAAAAAAAAAATACTCAAGTGTAAGTACACACACAGCTGCAATATGACAGTAACATGAGTAAATGTAATTAGTTGCTTCCTCCTCTGGGAAAAACCCAACATGAAGTGTTTTAGTTTGACCCACGAGAGCAGCTGCAACTACTTGTCACAGGTTCTCTAAGCCGGAGTCAGTACAGTCAGCTAGTAAGAGACTATACGTTCTCATTATAGGAAAATTAAAACGGTGCATTAGTGTTACATTTGATGTTTTAAAGTTTTCAAGGTAGTGTTTGTTAATGATATCAAAATGTGAAATGAGAAATTCGCATACATTTGGCTCTGGATGCTGCTGCTCTTGTTTAACAGCAGCAGGAGCACAGCTGGAAACTTGGTATTTCTTCGCTACAGGCCACAGTGGCTGGTTTAACCTTAAAATCAACAGCCATTTTCACTATTTTACCAGTCATCTAGGATTCAATAGGTTCTCCATGTAATAGGCAGGACGATTGGTCACCAAAATGGCAGCAGTTTGCCGCTGTCGAGCGTGAATTTCTCATCCTAAGTAGGATCGAAGCTTCAGTACAAATATAAACAAAGGGTGGTCTGCCTTTTGTTTTTCTTTGTTTTCATTCAGGGAGAGAAAAAAAGAAGCGAAAACGCAGCCGCAGTAGATCTTCCTCATCCTCGTCTTCAAGCTCATCGTCCTCGTCTTCGTCCTCGTCGTCTTCTTCCTCGTCTTCCTCACACTCGTCACATTCATCCAGTAGTAGTCGGAGTAGCTCTAGCAGCAGCGGTAAGTGTGTTTTACCTGTAGGATTCATCTTAATAGACTCAGTGCATCTCAGAAACCTGCAGTTGGTTTTTATACGTTCACGTATTTTTCTGGCTTAGAATCAGACATTAGAATTAATGTCTGACATTCATATAGACTCAGATTTATTATTTTGTCTTCTGTAAGAGTAACTATCTTGAAAAGGCCGATACAAATGAAGTCTTACTGTTATCATCAATTTTCTATAATTATTAAAATGTTATTATAATCATCCATGTGTTCTGGATTTGATGCAATATGTGGATCTTATTTATTTATTAATTGATTTATTCATTCATTCATTTATTGTATGTGTGTGTGTGTGTGTCCTGGTTAGATTCCCGCAGTAAATCCAGAAAGCAATCTAAGAAAAGAAAAAAAGAGAAGCAACATAAAAAGGTAATTTTCTACACTGGGTGTTCATGCATTGTAACTTTTAATTCATTCTGAAATCTTCCATATGGAACTCAGATAACATTTAAATTTTCCCCTCCTGTATTTCTGTCCAGAAAGGGAAGAAGGAGAAGAAGCATAAACGTAAAAAGGACAAGAAAGTGAAAGGAAGAGCAGAAAGTTCCGGACCAGTTCAGATCTCAAAGGTAGCTCACCTTGCATGCCGTCATTCAGTAACCGCCGTTCTTGAACTTGTGTGAGTCGTTTGTTGTGTGGCGCACTGTAATACAGCCACTCTCATCCAGGTAATCTTTTTCCTGCAGCACTGTACATACTGTCCTGAGATAGTTATGCCATAGAACATGAACTGGAGTACAACAGACATTTTTACGTGAATCGTTGCCATCGCAAAGAACTGTGGCCGTAGTACTACACTAACTTCTGCTTACCAGTTTGTGATTTATTCACTGCTCTCAGCAAACAGACACAGCACAACATCTTCTCGGTTCTCAAGAGAGTGTGACACACTTCACTGGCCTGTATGTGCACGACTGTCACTGAGTCAGCTAACCACAAAGGCCATTTCATTTTGAACTACCCAAAGGACCACAGTAAACAGCCCCATGACCGTTGTATTCCATTCAAGTTCTATGAGTTGTGCTCTTTATCATAGGATTATTGCACTGTGTCAAATGATTATATGAGGCACAGTTAGTCAGTGGCACGCGTCCCCTGCATGTGTCCCTACTATCCCCCTTGAAACGACTGCATTTTTTTCTTTTTCAGTACTTAAAGGAGAGAAAGAAAGGTGGAAAGTACAGCATGATCTCAGGGAAGAAGATAAAGATGAAAGTGAAGAAGTCAAAGAAAGACAAACAGGTATCTCATTTTATTGCAGTCGAGTGAATGTCCAAGTGTGTCTTTTCTGTCTGTGAATTACATTGTGATTGTCTTAGATTAATGTATGGATTTGTTTTCCTACAGCGGGACAAAAACCGTGCAGAGCTCCTTGAGTTCCTCAACTCCACCCTGTGACCTTGTGGTCAACCAGAAGTTGGTCTCTCCGGTTTGGACATGCCAGTTTTTCCTCAGGAGAACTCAGGAAACAACATGCCCGTCCAGGACAGCTGGCCAGGAAACTGATAAACAAGGATTTTCTCAGCAGGAGAGGAGGAATATGACTTCGATTGTCAGAAATGGGCAGCAAAAGCCAACTGGATCTGAAGGATTTGTATCTCTTGCAGTAAAGTCTGCTGTCACCTTGTATTTAGACTGCTAGCAACCGTATCGTCTCCCTGCTGCCCAGAAGCCAAGCTCAGCTTTGTCTGCCAGCTGGTGAACCAGTCGTGTTTCAGTGGCAGGTGGAGCATTTATGACAGGCAGTATCACCTAAAATTTTTTAGCTGCGGCCTAATTCACCGCACAGAGAGGAGATGGAGCTGAAAATGGTCAACTCTGGCGAACCTCTGTTAAGTCGTTTAAAAGTGGATGAACGTCCAGCTGCTGGTTTGTTGCTCGCGGTTTGAACATATGTTCAACCACTTCTGTGGTTGGTAGTTCCCTCACATTTTGTGCAAGTTTTAGATTAATTTAATTTGCTAGCTGTATTATATATCTATCTAGACTGCCCCAACACTTTTTTTGTTTTTGTTTTGTTTTGTTTTGCCGTATGCTTAATCAATACCATATTGAACTGACCATTATGTTCATTTTGTGTCTACACTTGAATTTGGCTGCAGACATCACAGTTCCTCAAATATCCTTCCTTAAATATTGAGAAGGCAGTTTGAAAAGCCATTGCTCAAAATGATGCATTGTATCTGATCATTACAATCCACCATATGTTGTACTTATTTACACATTGTGTAAATGACTACAATGTTCACTCCCCCCAATCTTTAAAATATGTAACGATAAATGTATCAACAGCAACTATTTTAATTATGTTCAAATAGAAAATGCAAACACTGCTCGTCCTGAAACATCAAACCAGTTGACGGCTTTATTTGTATGTTGGGGTAAACCTGTTGTATATTGCTGATTTTTGATATGTGAGAAAGAAAGGAAAAGAATAAACTCCTGGAAAGGTTCAGTAATACTTGGAAGTGTTCAGCCTTGAAAGATCTGCTCATTCGATTAGCATTCCTTTGTGGTACTTTTCCTTTGTGTGTGACTCCCGCTCGCTGCTGACGAACATGGAGACAGAGCACTCGCTGACCTTGGCTGATGAATAGTCGGTGCAGAGTTCTTGTTTGTGATTTGGACGGGGGTCAAAGTGCTCTCTGGAGAGAGTCATTTCTGTCTGGTGATAATGTGAGTACTGACTGGAAGAGTTTGTCTTAAAAATGCATTCTTCTTTGTATAAATAACAAGATGTCAACACAAATCTCATCCTAATTGTATTGCCATAGAGGATTATTCCCCTCAGATGCAGCTGCGTGTGTGACAAAACACTGCCGTCATACTTCAGTTCAATTTTCTCCAAAATACTTGATGAGGATTTTAGAAAGAGATGTTATATGGGTTCCTCTCAGGTGCTGGTATAGTCCCCAATGTTTAGATGAATGAAAACAAAAATGTAAGCACTATAATACCTGGTGGTGGTAATCTTATGATCAGAATTTAAAACATAAAAAAACATGTCATGGTGTGCCTTTACCATTTCATATTGAAAGCCTTCAACAAGGTGTCACACTCATAAAGGAAACTGATATTCATTCTGCCTGGCCAGGGGTAAAGTGGACATAGCAGAGGGTCCAGGTGATCAACAGTAAAGTTGATGTGTTTCACTGGAGAGCACCATCATCACTGTCCTGCGGCTGACTCCACATCAGACGACCTTACCGCTGCCTGCTCCTTTGTATCTGAATTCGGGCATGCTCCAGACTCGCTGGGCCCTCTCCTGCTTCTCCATCCCTCTCTCCACGTCCTCTGACACGGTCTTGAGGTCATTGATCACCGCCCCGTCGGCCGCAGCTGAGGTCAGCCCGACTGTGCTTCCGAATGGGTTGATCCTGACCCGGGACCTGAAGTTTATGAGGGACATGCTCATGGCACGTTTGCTGTTCCACTGGCGGGGGGGGGGG
>OMLB01062675.1:0-10990 GCA_900302555.1 Myripristis jacobus | reverse complement strand
TTATATTGGTTGTTATATTGCTTTTTATATAACAACCAATATTTATATACATATATATTTATTTTTTTATTTTTTGTTTTTTTTAGATGATTGTATTTGTACAGAGGGTGCACAGTTTTTAATTCAAAAAGGGTTTTTTTTCTCTCGTCATGGATATCATCTTAAAAATAAGTGACTTTTTATATATGGAGACATAAGTTTAAGTTTTTCCCACCTGCCCATTCAAAAATGAGAAAGGTTGAAATAAGTTATTGACCCATAATTTGTGGAGGTCAATGTTATTTCTCTGAATTCCCCTTTCTTCAACAATTGGACATATTATATTTGTAATTGTCCGCATTTAAGACATCTTTGATGGCTGCAAAGCCTTTGCTCTTCATTTGATTGTGGCTGTTAAAAAACCCTTTTGGATGTGGTGGTTCTGAAAAGAGTCCTGTAAATGCTTTAAATTATGGCATGCTGCCAGGGCATGTCTCCATCTGCTGAGGGGAAAAACTCGGCAAACTGGTGCCTGATTGTGATGTCCTGTCTGGCAGTGTGTAATTACAGCATGGCTGCCACCTTACAATCCAGAAGGAGTGGTCTGTGCAGAGGTAACTCAAGAGAGAAAAGGGGCAAATGGGAAAGAAAAAGAATGAAAAAAGAATGAAGAAGAAGAAGAAAAAAGAAAAAAAATCAATATACAGTAGGACCGTGATCATCCAAAACTTGGTTATACGGAATAACCAACTGGAAAGCCATTTCCTATTTTTTTTTCCCTTGACAAGTTGTGCACTACTCTAGGGGTCTATTTATTCGGTTACTGTAGTTTTTTTTCCTGCATGCTGCATGTGTGCACCACTGCCACAAGTGATTGCTTTGACAGTGCTATTTTCCCATCCTGCTCTCTCCTGATCCCTATAACAATCCCAATTACTTAATGTGTATAATTATAGAACGTCTATGCAAACAAGCTTTAGCTCTATGCAAGGGAACACTTACATTTTGAGCTCAGTCATCCTGCCTGCGGTCACCCACACTTTGATATTGCTCACACACACGCACACATGCAGTCATGGAGAAACAGATGGAGTGGAGCTTGAAGCTAAACTAATAAAACTGCTAACTTTGCATTTCTGAGGGTTTCAGATAATTGAGGGTCTACTGTATTTAGGTCTAGTTAAAGGCCTACATTCTTCCTCACTATTCCTAATGAAGTAATAGGATATGTGTCACTGTTTTGTTTTGTTTTGTTTTGTTTTTTAATGATTCAAGATTCTCTAATTCTTTGCAATAGAGTTGGTGGTTAGCTTCATTTGGTACTCAACAGAGTGTGGATACCCAAACCAAGTCCCCACCCCAACCCAAGTCAGGTTGGGTATCCGTTGTGACCTGTCAGGACTCACTGATACCCATTGGGACCTATCGCACAAAAATTCAGAAATTGTGTTCAGGTTTGGTCAGGTTTGATCACATTGGCGTTATTTTAGTGAAAAATGATGGATCTACTGTCTGTTCTGGGCAAATTCCTGTACAGTGCCGGAGTTTATGTGACTATGCTGAAGGTAACACAAAGGCTATTTCAGGCAGTAAATGTAACCGTGTGATGGATCTTGGGCTCGGGTTTGGTTTGGACACAAAAAAAGAATGCCTGTCAGGTTCGGGTCGGACTAGATTACTATGCTCCTATGGGTTCGGGCAAAAATAAGCAGTCCAATCCATCAAACAAACCACTTAAAAAAATACTACCAGTCATACTAATGTATAAGTGTGGACAACAAATAATGGACAATAATTACTAATGTGGACAATAGTACTTGGACATATTTCAAATATTAAGGGCCATCACACTATTGAAAAATACATATTTATTACGAATAAATAAATAAAAAAAGAACTGCACACCTGCTCTTTAAGTGCCTCAACATGAAATACATATAAGCTACTTAACTTCATGTTCATTAGAAATCAGATTAATTACCTTAGAACTACCTTGGAATTGCCTGGCTGTACAGGGCAGCAGAGTTCACCGTACTTTTTCTTGGGAGACAGTTTGGAGGGAACGGCATGTTTTACTGTTCAGCCATGTGAAGATGTAGATGTTTAGTTGAAAGCAAACACCTGTGTAAAAATCACAGTGACATACCTGCACTCACTAAATCAGTCCTGTAATATTCAGATTAGGTGGCTACAGAATGGTGCTGCATGTTTGACAGTCCTGTTGATTAATGGTGGTGCAGCCTGATGTCCTCTGTAGTCACCATTCACACTCCCATATAGAGTTCATCTGGCATCTAAACTGGCATCTGTGAATGCTCACCATGGATTATAGCAAAAGACATTTTCTTTCTTTCTTGTTTTTTAAAAAGTGCCCATTAAAAGCCACCCAAGCCAAGTTTCCAATTACATTTAGCCAATTAGAACGAATTAACTTATCCTACTGAAGTGACATAATGAATTACTGCTATTTAGACACTTCAGTTACTATGAACTAAACTTTTACTATGAACTTTATTTATTATTTATTTATTTTATAATTACTGTTGTGTTTAATATGTTTTGTTTACAATAATTAACTAATTAAACTACTTCTATTACTTCAGCTGCTTCAACTACTATTTCATCTACCACTACTACACTTCACTTCACTTCACTTCACTTCACTTTATTGATTGTCCCAAAAAGGGCGATTTGGTTTGCAGCAGACATCGTACAAATCACATTTGAAAGGACAAAAACATATAAAACACACAGTGCACAAGTAGCAGCAAGTAGCAAGCATCAGCCCACCACAATAGTACATTTCACCTTTTCACCATTTCGAATGGACTTGGCCTTCTTACGCACCTGTGTTTTAAAAATGTAATCCAGGTGATAAAAATTCACCCCAGCAACTTTAGTAGCAACTCTCACAATCCTCCCAAGGGAGTTCTTGTCTTTGTTACAGAGGTTTCCATACTAACAGATAATGGAGAAGGAAATGACAGACTCAATAAAGACAGTGTAAAACATTTTCATCAAAGTCCTGTCAATCTGGAATTTGGCAAGCTTTTCCCTAAATATTTGTAGTTTGTCACCAGCTCGAGTGGCTGATTATGGACAACACTACACTGAGGAACTCGAGAGGGTCGTCTGAAATCAGTGCACATCTCCTTTGTTTTGGAGACATTGATTTGAAGAAAGGCCTTTTCTCACCAAGATATAAAATCGTCGAGAACCTGGCCATGGCCGATGTCATCATCAGCCAGCAGGTTGACAATAATGGACCAAGAAACACCAAAGCAGCCACATTACTAATGTTTCCACTCTTACTTGTACTGTTGCTACTTGCACTTGTAATTGTGCTACTGCTGCTAGTACTGTTTCTGCAAATACTACTACTGCCGGTATTATTTCAGCTACTTGATCTACTTCAGATACTGTGTAAACTACTGCTGCAAACAGAGCTATATAGGCTACAACTGGACAATAACTATAACTGCCATCAGTACCAATGCTGCAACCACTAGAAAGTCAAATGCTTGTAATATTCATACAACTGCCACTGATATTACTACTACTGTATTTTCTTACTGCATTTACTACAACTATAACTGCTGAAGCTACTGATGCTCCTGCCACTAATGCAAGGCTACTATTGGTACTGTACTACTCGTGGTGTTGTTTGTACAGCTACTTTCTTTTGCTTCGGACACTGTTCATACTACATTTTAAAACATTATTACCTAGTGTGCAGTGTATTGACAGCTACATGTCTTTAGCTAAAAATGTGTGTAAATTCTAAGGGCTCTAGTTCCGCAGACCGGGCGAGGTGGGGGCGCAGGGCACCTGCGCTTCGCTAACTGGGTGTGGCCAGGTGGATTTTGCAAGTTTGGCACGCCATGCGCACTGGCGCAAGTACTCCGTCGTCCCTCCTACCAGCGGAAGGGAGGAGAGAAGGCGTGGAGTGGGTTTGACACAGCCGATTCACTTTAAACCAATCAAATGAGCCCGTCCTTGCCTTTAAAATGCGCTGTGTGAAGGTGTAATGAAAGTTTACACAATTGACATGGAGGAAGAGAGCAGCAGCAACACACACTCAGGACAATGAGGCCAGTCTTTGCTGCTGGAATGTTGCTTGAGCTACCTGCCATCCATCTATCCACCCATCCATCCATCCATGCATCTATCCTTACATACGTCTTCCTCATTCCCCTGTCTTTCCATTACCTACCTGCCTCGCATCTCTCTTTTTCCAGCTCTGTCACTGTCTGTTAAAGTTATTGATTTTTACGAGCAAATATTAATTTAACTGTGAAGCCCCCATTTTTAATGAATGTTTTTACCTCAAAGGATAATCCTTGCCATATTCATATGAATACATGTTTGTTTTGCAACTTTCGACTCCATCACTTACTGATGCAACAGCACACTATAGATTAAAACAAAATCCAGTTCATGAAAGCTTTTACATTTGCTGTTCTAAATGCTCAGTGTCTGACAAGGAACTGATGCCTTTTACTATTTCAATTTGTGTGGAATATTTATATATATATGGAAGAAAAACTGGGTAGTTAACATGAGCAGCACCAGACACCATGACTGGAAAAAAGACATCACCGTACTGGACACATTGTTTGACTGACAGGTGATCAGGTTGGGTTTTCATTCCGCATGCCAAACGGTGCCAATCTCCTTTGATCTGACATTAGATGTGACAGGACAGTCGATATGGAGATAAATTTATGTGTTGATTGAGATATTAGCATTGAACAGTGGTTTTTGTGGGTATTTATTGCATTGTTAATGTGCCTGACTGTTTTGGTGACGTGTGCGCACTGCACGCCAGTCAGCCAAAGTTCCACTACGCCGTCTCCGCTCCGCCTTGCGCTGAAAGAAGACATGGTTTCAGATGGCGAGCTTTGAGCGCACCTCGCCGAAGCCTTTTGGCACGAAACTGTCACTGCTCCAAGCTGAATCTGTCGACACCTCCCCCTGCTGCAACGCCACTCCCATCTCAGCGTACCTCGGTCTGCCACACTACAAAACTGTGCGCGCCTTGGGTTGCACTTGTCCAAACAAGCTCTGCGCAGGGTTTGCCTCACTACGCCACCCTGCGCTGTGCAAGGAAACTAGAGCCCATAATCTTCAAACTGTGAAAAGCTCACACTTGTCATGCTGTATAATCCAAGTCTCTGATATCCAGTCGTATGTTCAGGACTCTCCAAACATATACAGTCAGGTCCGTAAGTATTTGGACAATGACACAATATTCATAATTTTGCCCTTGTATACCACCACAGTGGATTTGAAATGGAGTAATCAAGATGTGATTGAAGTGCAGACTTTCAGCTTTAGGTTAAGGGGCTGAACAAAAATACGGCATTAACCTTTTAGGAATTACAGCCAGTTTTATACAGTGTCAACCCATTTTCAGAGGCTCAAACGTAATTGGACACTTGGACACCTGCTAAAAAGCAGTTTCACAGCCAGGTGTGGCCTATTCTCTCGTTATTCCATGACAAATGAAGATAATAAAAGGTCTGGAGTTCATTACAAGTGACTGCATTTGCATTTGGTAGCTGTTTATCAGAACCCTCAACATGCGATCCACAAAGGTGTCTATGCAGGTGAAGGAGGCCATCATTAGGCTCACAAAGCAAATAAAATCTATCAGGCAGATAGCAACAACTTTAGGAGTAGCCAAATCAACGGTTTGGTATATAATGAAAAAGAAGAAATGTACTGGTGAGCTCAGCAACACCAAAAAACCTGGAAGACCACAGAAGACATCTAAAGTGGAAGATCGGGAAGTCAAAAACACTCTGGAGGAGGTAGGTGTATCAGTGTCCAAATCAAAGTCATTTAAGAGAAAATAAATACACAGGATGTACAGCAAGGTGAAAACCACTGGTGTCACTCAAGAACAGGAAGGCCAGATTAGACTTTACCAAAAAACATTGAAAAAAAAAAAAGCCTGCCCGATTCTGGTACAAGGTTCTTTGTACAGATGAAACAAAGATGAACTTGTACCAGAATAATGGGAACAGAAAAGTGAGAATAAAAGGAACAGCTCATGACCCAAAGCACAGCACATCATCTGTCCAGCATGGTGGAGGCAGTGTTATGGCATGAACATGTATGGCTGCCAGTGGGACTGGGCCACTAGTGTTTATTGATGATGTGACTGATGACGGAAGTAGCAGGATGAATTCTGATGTTTATAGGGCTATACTATCTGCTCAAATTCAGCCAAATGCTACAAAACTGATAGGACGGTGCTTCACAGTGCAGATGGACAGTGACCCAAAACACAATGTGAAAGCAACCCAAGAGTTACTGAAAGCAAAGAAATGGAATACTCTTCAATGTCCAAGTCAGTCCCCAGACCTCAACAGAACTGAGCTGCTTTTCACCTGCTGAAGACCAAACTGAAGGCCAAAAGACCCACAAACAAGCAGCAACAGAAGGCAGCTGCAGTAAAGGCTTCAGAGTACCTCATGCGAGGAAACTCAGAATTTGGTGATGTCGTCCATGGGCTCCAGACTTCATGCAGTCATAGACTGCAAAGGATTTTCCTCCAAATACTGAATATAATCCTTATAATTAGAGTTATATATACTATATATAGTTTGTCCAATGACTTTGAAAATTGGGTGACAATGTATACAACTGTCTGTAATTCCTAGGTTAATGCCATATTTTTGTTCAATCCCTTAAATTAAAGCTGAAAATCTGCACTTCAGACATGTCTTGATTACTCCATTTCAAATCCACTGTGGTGGTGTACAAGGGCAAAATTATGAATATTGTGTCACTGTCCAAATACTTATGGACCGAACTATAGATTTTCAATATGATTCTCAAATCTTGCTGTTCAGACCACTGCTCATGCATGCATGCGCAAGCATGGCAACAGCTGTTAACCTTCAACTGATATCATGGCGCTGGCATAGGATCTGTACAATGCCTTTCACATTGTCGCCTGTAATATTTTTGTAATATTCATGTAATATTTTAATATATATTTTATTAATGTACTGTAACTCAGTTACACCTAGGGGAAAAGGAAAGTGAATTGGTATGGAATGTACAAACTGCAAACTGTGACACTGCATTTTTTTTTTTTTTAATCACAGAGGGCAGCTGTATCTCTCTCAGCTGTTGTTGGTTTTGGGAGGAGTTGAGTCTTATATGTTGTTCGTGGCTTTGCCAGAACATTTTTCACCAACAACACAGCTAATCAGGATTAATTTAGCTCACATCTGATTAGCTAATATTAACATTAGCCTGGGATAGATTAGGAATCAGCCTCCGATAAACAGCATATTTCTAAAATAACTTATCAGCAGCAGATGATTTGAACTTTAACTTCCCCCTTTGTTGTTGCTGCAAGCTGTGACATCATGACAGAGAGATCCACCCAACAGCAGCTGCTGCTAACGTCACCATGAAAGTTTCAATAATGTTATATAAACAAACTCTTCTGCTGACATGGTGACATCAGTGAATGCTACAGCTGTAGCCATGGCAACAGGAACCACCCAGAAATATTCTGATTTCTGATGAACCAAAGGCCTACAAAGGTCCATGCCGGTTCTACCAGCTCAGTTTCTATGCTTGCATTATACAACATTACTATTGTGAGCTTTTTCAGCTGAACTTTTGATCTTGTTGCTGTTGTAAAATCATAAACTTGCAGACCCAGTTTTTTCCCACTGGATCAGAGATGTTAGCGTTTTTGGAATATGAGTTCATCATCAAGGCTTGTGAGTAAAACTCTCTTTGTCAGAGATTGAAGGCAGCCCAATGTGAATACTTGATACAAAAATGATGCATTCTGAGTGAAGTATCCCTTTAAAACGAGTCCCATTGTCTTACAAACACGCTTTCCTTACGTGAAAATGGGAGAGATTATCCAACTTGTTTTTAGTCTCATTTCTGCCAACATGTGGGAACAAGGCAGATTAAGGCTAATCGCTCCACTGGTATCAAGACAAGGACACTTGACTGAAGTAAATCCTCCAAACAAGTTGATTCACTGCGGAATGATCACCCAGACTGCCTGAATTATCTCTGGCTTCTTTTACGGAAGTGATTTTGAAAACTCAACACGGCTTGTTTGGTCTTTTTTTTAGTCATGCACAACACATGCAGTACAGCAATACCGACTGCATTCAGAGTCTGACCTCTCCTGCATACACCACCACCTAGCACACCCACTCAACTCACGCACACTTCAGTGCGTCACCCACAGAGAGGTGAGAAGTGATACGTGTTGGGGTGAATGGGGAGTCGGGGCATGTACATAGGTGACACGTTGTCTTGCGAGGTGTCGGGTCTGGGAGGTTTTTCAGTTACAGTGTAAATGCATTAGCTGGCAGCCTCCTTCTGCATTATGGATATTAGTTTCCACCTCAGCAGCTGCATTTGTACTACAGCAACAGCGACCCCGAAACATTCTTGGCTCCAGCAAATCCTCTATTTTGGCTAGAGTCCACAGCAAGAGATATTCCCACTGAGCAACTCTCTCACACACACACATAAATGCACACATACACACACACACACACTTAGGGGCCGGGTAAACTTTTACACATGACCGTGGGCCAAAAGCCAATAAAATATTTAGTATGTTTTTGTGAGTGAATATACATTCACACATAACCTTGCGCACATTTGTGCCCACAACATGCACATACCATATATGGTAGCTATTCAGAGAGATTACTACACTGTTCCATTTGACTTGACTGGTTTAAAAAATTGTTGTTCTGTTTAAGTTATTGGTGTAAGCTGTTTTCATGCTTTGGCCATAATGTTTGTGATAAACAGTCATGGCAATAAACTTACTGAGAGAAAGAGAGAGAGAGAGAGAGAGAGAAAGAGAGAGAGAGAAAGAGAGAGAGAGAGTGTGCGTGTGTGTGTGTGTGTGCGTGCGTGTGTGTGGTCACGTTGAAACTGATGGCAAGGGCGGATGCCAGGAAATGTGTGTGTGTGTGTGTGGCTGCCTGTCCCAGATTCAGTCTTGTTATCCGGCTCCCGGAGGACAGACAGGACTTGAACGCACTCTCCTCTCTCTTTATTCTCTGTATCCACCGCTCCACAGCCATGTTTCCAGCTACATGAGGGGAATTTTACACTGAACACCAGTGTAAACAGTATATGCACAGTGCCCGTGAAAGGGTTAAAAGCATTTATTAATGATTAATTGTTAAGTTGTCCTTTAGAATAAGGAAATGTGACCTGTACCTCCAAAAAATTGTGTTCTCATATAACTAAACTGCATTCTCAGTTATGTTTTGAGGGGAACGTATTTTGTTATGAATTACATTTGTTTGTTATATGTCACACAAATGTTTGGAATTCCTCAGTTTCAAGGCCACTCTATTAGGTAGCTGGGGTGGTGGATGGGTCAAACAACTGACTTTCACACAAACAACCGAGTTAAAATCCAGCACAATATGACAGAGTTGTTTTTGTTTTGTTTTTTTTCTTGCAAACCTTAGGTTACAGTAACCAAATACTTTTTATGCCTAAACCTAACATTTCCCTAAACTTAACTGAGTGTTTTCGGGGCTGAAGTAATAAAAATGCCTAAAATGTCACCTGGTATTATATACAAGAAATGCATTTGTATTACATCAGAAACAAACATAATCTGTGGCAAAATATTTGTCCGCTGAACATAATTAAGAATGTAGTTCAGCTGTATGGGAATGTAACTTTTAGGAGACAGGGTTGGAAAATGCACTACAACAGGGATGTCAGACTCTCATTAGGTAGTGAGCTGCATTCATTCAAATGAAACCTCACGAGGGCTGCATTATTTTTTAACGTCAATATAACTCAAATTGACACATGAATATTGGTAGCCGATTGATCAATGAGAAATTGTTTGTTGGCGGTACAAGTAACACATAATTTTGAATTACATAAAGATACAGATTTGCAATTTACTATTCTTACAAGAGAAGCAACCTGAGCCTTGGTCATTATTTATTCAACAAATGCCCTTCCATCCTAATTCATCAGATATTTCTTTATCGACATAAAAGTTTTCTACTTTGGGTGAGTGTAAAAACTTTGGTGCTAATGACAACGTTTTATTGAATTTCAGCACTTCCTTTAAGCTTTTAGAGCGCTGTGATTCACAAAGAGATGCCTGATGAATGAATCCCAGCCTCACTGTCCCTCCTCTTCCTCTCCTTCATCTGTCTTTCCCTTTCTCTGCCTTTCCTCCACCCTGTTTGATGTTCTGTCTCCTCTCTCTCTCTTTGATGGCTCTCTCTGTCTTCATCTGTCTCTCTGTCCACCCATCTTTTCTAATGCTGGCTCTATGTCCCTCACCCATCTTTCTTTCTCTGTTTTTTCTTTTTTTCAAGCTGCCGATGATAGACGCCAGGTCTAAGCTCTCCATTAGCGGATAGAGACAACCATCAAACCTCAGGAAAGCTTTCTGTCCCTTTTTAATTACATTCTTGTGTCAAGTAAGAGTGAGAGAGAGAGAGAGAGAGAGAGAGAGAGAGAGAGAGAAACCTCTGAGTTGAGCAATGATTTCAAGCTTAATTACATAAAGTAAAACTAGAACACTAGAGCAGCCAGGGCTGTGCTTGCCAGACCCTGTCCCCAGCAATGTTTAATTGTAAGCACAAGGAGGCTTCATTTGTTTATTATAACATTACCTGACACTATATATCCGTCTTTTAGTCCAGACTATGCATCTCATTAATTACTCTCATCAGGCACTTTCTGACTGTACAGTTATAAGGACTTTTCTGAGAGGAATATCAACTGGAAGATTCTCTGAGAAATACAATCCTTGCATTTGCACTGCCAGGAATGCTGAAGTGACATAAGTTGGCAAAGTATACCAACATAATTTCTGCGCACAATACAATAACAATGAGATGCCGTGAGTTGGAAAGTTGAATATCTAGAATTTCTGAGAGAGTGAACATGTGATTGACGGGTTTGGAGCCAGACAAAGAGGGGGAGAGTGGGCATAAAAAGACCAAAGCAGAGAGAGAGA
>OMLB01062673.1:13870-38095 GCA_900302555.1 Myripristis jacobus | reverse complement strand
TGACTGAAAGGGTGGTGTTCAATGGCGCAACATATCAGCACATTATAATCTAATTTTAAGAAGATTTGACTACTTTCATGCACTTTATTGACGAAAGTTGTAAAATCAGACACGTCGCTGAATAGGATTATGGGTAATGCAGTGCTTCTCCGTGATATGACGTCGCAAATAGAACGTGTTTTCTTAAAATAAAGTTGATATTATACGGGACTTGTGGACTCGGCAGAAGCACATGCCATCGTTACACAACCTCATAGCTCGTGGTAAGTCTGCCTTGGATGGTTACAACGTTATGGCTAATAATCAGAACTATTTAGTACGATTGCACTTCCGGGATCTATGAACCACCACCCACAGCGTGACGTGTTTGAAGCCGAGAGAATCCGAGTGTCCAGCTCGGATCCTCGTTGACTTTCAGTGGACACTGTTTGCGTGCTGGCCGAACGTAATTTTAACAGGTTACGTGCCAGGAGAACGCAATGCGGTGTTAAGAGGTCGTGCTCATTTCACGGATTTCTGTGAGATCAGGTTGATATATATATATATATTTAATATTTACTATATTTGCAGGGACTACACTATCTTAAAAAAAAAGGAAAAATTAGTATATTGCAGATTCATCACTGATATTTTTGTGTTCAAGTTGAAGCCTCAGATGTTGAATTGAAAGTTCATAACAGCTCCTATTTATCAAGTTTTGCAAAGGAGGAGTAATTAATGAGGGTAATTAATGAGATGCTCTTGACATTCGTCTTCGTCATAATCTGGATGGAAACGCTGTTCCCAGCTCTCCAGCTCACAGAGAGCTTGATGAACACGGCTAGCTGTGCAAATGTGTCTGATATCGATTCCTCGCATTTCACACCTTTTAGAGAGCATTCAGCATGAGTGGAGGAGTTCATCCGCAGTTTTTCCTGGTGGGGGATGGCATGCTGTGGTTTAATTGTAGGTCTGTTTTCCCACTCTCAGCTGTCAGTGAAATCCGTTTCATACTCTCTCAAAGCAATTTTGTAATTAGAATACATTCAAAAAAAAAAAAAAGCAAGTGAAGTTTTCTTGTGCTCAAACTCCCGGAGCTTATTTCAAGCCATTTCAAGTGAAATGATCTCACTGCATTGGGAGATCATTTCACCCGTTTTAGCACATAACACATTCTGCAGCATGTTTGACAACATTTCCTTAAAGGACCATACCAGTGATTTTGCATATTTGGTCCATTTACTACAATTACACCACATTTTACATTGCAACAAGCCATTTTGCAAATCATGCAGATGATTTGACAAGATATAATCAAAATCCCTACATTTTTAAACAGAAAGTTTTGGTTGAAACTCCCGCCTTCTAATGTCCTGCTTCACTGCAGTTCATAAACCATGGAACTAATAATTGGCTGTGTAAAGAAAACAGTTCTCCGGGAACTATTTTCTGGTGGTAAAACCATTTATTCCAGTGATGGAATACTGGTGTGAGGAAAGTCTGAAGCCTCTGAAAGTTTATTTTCATATCATAGCGGAATAAATTGAAACCAATGGCTGGATAAAAAGTAGGAAGAATGATATCAGAGCTCTAAAATGCAACTGTTTGCTTTGGGAAAAGATAAGCAGAAATGTAATTTTGTAGATAGTATGATTTATAATGGCCTTAAATTTTCCTGATAGAATTGAAACACTTGCCTGCTTCTTTCATTTTTCTTGCTGCGTAGGCATATAGCACATTGTTCCACCTTTTATCATGTTTTGGCTGCTCCTCCTCGAGAGAGAGAGACAGTGTCATGTGGCTCCACTGTAGAGATGGAGGTGTAGCTGACGTGCCACTCTTTTTTCCACTCTTGGCTGTTAACATCAAAACAAAGAGTGTCCCTGTGTCAGCAGTCAGCGATATGCTTGGTGATAATTTTCCTGACAACCTAATATTTACATTCTCAACACTGGACAGCAAACACACGGACGAGCACAGCCCTTATGTCTGCCCCCCTGATGTCTGACAGCAACAAACAGCATGTCAGTATTTACTGCAGAATGAGAATCACGTCTGACCAGGAAAGCAAACAGCCATGAATGTATCCACTTTGCTGCTGTAATGCCGGAAATTTCCCCACTGTGGGACTAATATCTTATCTTATCTTATCTTATCTTATCTTATCTTATCTTATCTTATCTTATCTTATGAACGAGGCCAGCCTGTGATTAAAAAATGACCTATAAGTAAGTTTAACAAAGTGAAAATAAGTAAGTAAGTAAGTAAGTAAGTAAGTAAATAAGGTAGTAAGTTTAGCATTGAGCAGGTAGGTATAGGTAAATTGTAAAGCGCATTTAATTAAGTATAAGTAAGCGAGTAAGTGCAGCTATAATTAAAAAATACTAGAAAAAAAGGCACTTAGTAGAGTGCATTCATCTACCAACACTGTGCAACTGTTAAGATATTCCAGTTCCACATGTTGGATATTCACCAAAAGTCAATCCTGCCTCCCAATCAGTGTGAAAAACTACTCAGTTCTTCCTTGATCCAGGCTCAGCCCTTACACCATGTTTCATGCAAATCTTTGTGAGATTTGACAAACAAGTACATAGACTGTGCAGCTCCACTAGATACTTCACCTTCACCTACCTACTTATCCCTCCTGATGCTTTTGGTTACTTATTTACTTACTTGGCAATGTATATTCTTTACTTACTTACTGTGTTGATGTTTGTGTGCTGTTTCATTCGCTTACATCATCTCATGCTGTTTCAGAGGTTTCATCCATTATTTTGACAATAGAGACAAGTGGTCAGCAACAGAGGAGAGGGAGAGAGACATTGAGACAGATCCTGAGAGAGACAGAAACACAGAGGAGAGATAAGGGTAAGGCTGGCAGATGTACAGATGGATATCAGTGCAGCAACAGGGACAAAGGATACATGCAGCTCTGCTCTGACCACCCAGCTCTATCCTGCCACCCAGTGGTGTAGGCATGCTGCTCAATTTTTACAGTAGTGCAGCACACATCCTTGACGCTAACACAGATTACACTGTATGCTCAGTGGTAATCCACCCCATACCATCCAGAAAGCATGAATACATCATTACAAAACCGAATACGATGCCTTTCCATGAATATTTTATGGAGGTGACAGTAAATCACATGAAATGTGTACAAAGTGTATGTATCTAGAGACGCTTCCTGGGTAAATCCAAATAGTTTCTGACAGTGGCGTCTGTCTCATTCATCATCGTGAAAGGTTCTGCATGAGAGGAGGGAAGGAAACGAATCATCAATACACTGTGTCATCCTGTCAATGTCACCTGACTGATACTGGCATTAAGCTGCATGCAAATTCAGTGTAGAATTATTGGCATTGTAGCAATCAGCTACATGCATAATGCATGGTATAGACCTCCTGACGCACGATTTGGCATCACACATGGGGATAAATGTGACTTCTTGGAAAGAGGGAGATCAGAACAATTGGGGGCATTACTTTGAGGTTGACACATGACTCAGACGATCCAGTAGTCACCCCACAGGCAAGGGAGGTGCAGTGTCCCTGAACAGTCAGTGAATATACGTTAAATGCCATTCAATCAAGAAACCTTTTCTTTCTTCACCCACTCTCAAGCCCAAGGCTCTCAGAAGAATAGCTTTGGTTACCATTATGTTATTTTCATTTTGTTGTTGACTGATGGATGGAGTCGTGCTGGTGAGTGTGTCGGCATTGAATGACAGTGGCAATTATTTGATTGGCTTAGCCCTGGGGAGGAAGGGATAAATGGTGATTAGCGGTTGATTGATTGGCCACAGCCAGCGTTTACTCTGAGGCGGCTCCAGAGATTGATCCAGGTAGGAAAATTTGGCCTTCTCGATTGGTATGCAGGGTAATGCAAGGACAGCGCCCAGCATCTAATACTCCTCTTCTTCTGTGAATAGACTGCAACAGCAATGGAAAACAGCCAATAGAATAAAAACACTTTTTATTTTCAGCTCTGGTTCTCAACTCTCTGGTTTTCTCATTTTTCTCTCTTCCTGGCAGAAAATTTCACTCATAAGCACACATCCTGTTTGGCTTTCTCTGTCATCTTCCCCTCTAAGTATTCACCAATACCACAATTATTATGTCCAGTTCCTCATTCTAGCCAATGTGCTATTTTCCTTTTGATAATGTTTCCTGTTTTTATGTTGGTCAGTGTTACATGCTGTCTTTATTCCTTTAGTGAGTGAGTAACGTTTGGCTCTGACCCATACACTCTTTGTGCCTGTGCCCGTACTATTTGGGCACAGCTCCACTGAGACATTTCTGGACCTTGGAGCTGTGCCTGCCTGAACATGAACATCTTGAACATCTGCCAGCCTCCCATCTCGTTGACAAGACTATGTACTCAGAAGCTGGCTGGTAGGCAGAGGAAGAGATAGCTGAAGTGGAAGGAAGGCAAGAGCTGCAGCCAATTAATCTGTGGTCATGGGGCTCTTCTGTTCAATCAACAAGTCCTCCAAGCTGCACAACCACATAGTTTGTTTGTTCCAGTACTCTAATATGACCCACAGGAGTGTCTTTAATAAGACCAACAGGAGCGTGTCCTAAATTAGTAGCATGTAAGACCCATAGGAGTGTCTCTAATACAACCTAAAGGACCACTTCCTGAGCCAGCTAGCTAGTGAGCTAATGTAGCAAATGCCAGCTTGTGGGCTAGCGAGCTAACAAGCTAATGTTGAAAGCTAGCTCATTAGCCAGTAAAAATACTTGGTAGTGGTTAGGAAAGGGTTAGTGTTCAGGTGAGGTAATAGTTTGTCATAATGGTTAGGAAAAGGTCAAGGTTAAGGTTACAAAACATTAGCTAAAGTTTGCTAATATTAGTCATAAAAATGAACACTGCTCTGGCTCTGATTTGAACTTGGGTCACTGGCTCCTGAGCCATCTGCCACCCCGCCACCAGCCTCCTGAATGCTGACTCTGGAGCTCCCTTCATACAACACCACAGTGTCATTACTTACAGGACCACTAGAGGTCGCTTCACTTTAAACCTGATTTCAGCTAGCTAAAGGGAGGAGCATGTGTCTGCAGACCCGGAGACTGCAGATTCAGCCCCGCAGTTCTGGACCCGCAGTTCTAGACCCCTTGTTTTTCACAACAGTGCCACCTAACCTTAAATCGAACCCTAACCCTAACCCTAACCCCAAAACAAGGGGTCGGGAATCGTCCAGTAGGTGGCACTGTCGCGAAAACCAAGGGGTCTAGAACTGCAGGTCCAGAGCTGCGGGGCTGAATCTGCAGTCTCCGGGTCTGCAGACACATACTATTGACTAAAGGTCCTTATGAGCTGCTGTACAAATGATATGGGGACGTTTTTTGCTGGACATTGTCTAAGAAATAATGATCATGGATCATGGATCTTCTTCTCTTCTCTCAGGTTCTTCAACATATCAGTAAAAACTACCAAAGAGTTTTTACTGATATGTTTAACTGAGATGTAGCAAAGCTTAATGTGTTAGAGATGTTAGAGATGCTCTGGCATCTGACAATATCTGTCAAAAAAAAAAAAAAAAAAAAAAAGATGGCCAGTCCAGTAAGACATTGTTCAGTATCAGTATCAACATGTCAAGATACAGCGGATACCCACAACCTTTGTGCCTTTTTTGCAGTAGTCTTTTTGATCATTTTAAAGATAAGCTATGCAGTTTCAAGTGGGAGGGCACAACACTTTGTTTAGCAGTGGTAAGGATGAGGCAGAGAAAGGAGGAAACCACTCAGGTTCATGCCAACACTAATAACCCATAGAATTTATGTAACACCTTTAAATGCCTGTCTTAAATCTAATGCTTTGATGTCAAAAATAAACAATGGAGCAAAATCTTCTTATACTATAGGTATACTGTATGTAAAATATGCATTCATTGCAGGCGCTCAACATATCTTGATGAACAGTATTTTGCCTTGTGCTATAAGACTCAGGTTTGAGTTTTGTGTGGTGGAGGAGGGGACCCACATTAATCCACTGTTAATTTGTTTCTCTTTAGAGTCGACAAGACCTTCTCCAGGACCAGAAACTTATGGTGAGTCCCTTACTTTCTGAAAAACATTATGTATCAGAAAACCTTGTTTCATGCTTGGATGTTCATAACATTCCTTCCCAAATGTTGTATTTCCAATTTCCACCAGCCCGGGTTTGATTAGATGTCTGACTTCATCCATCACAATGGAGAAGGAAATATGATGCAGGCATTGCACCCTAACTTCATTCTACATTCTATAGCCATCGACGGTTACGTTTTCACCTAATAATGTTCAAGCTGCCCTCCTGTTCCACCTGTTCCCTTCTAGCATGGCTGCTCCCTGTATGTGCTGTACTTCACTTTGGTATGCCACCACTAGACTCAGTACAAAGAGCATAGAAATACTTTGATTTGTCTGTCACTGTAACACTTGGTTAATCAGTCACATGCTGGAGGAAAACACTGAGAGGTCTTACTTTTTTATTAGTCTATGTTAAGTGGAAGCAACATAATAAACAGTGTGTAAGCAGAGTTAATAAAGATGGAGGTGGTAAAGACTGTGTTTGGTTCAGGTGTTGAACCAAACATTGTCACATTATTTTGAGAGCAGTAAAACCAACTTTTCTTTTACCTGGATTCTACTGGCATATTTTCAATGTGCATAAAACTGTTCTCTCAACAAGAAAGCCTAATTACTCTTTTGGCTTTGGACCCCAACATCTGGACAAATAATCAAAGTAAAGATAGAGAAGGTTGTAATGTTTCCTGCTTGGCAGGTAGTCTCCCAGCATGGAGAGGAGAATGCGTGACTGTGCACTGTAAATACAGAAACAGGAGCAGATGGTGGGGAACAGGGAGCAGAGGCATATGTGGATTACCAACTGGGCATGCAGGCCACACACACCCTCCAGATCTGGATGACCAGGGGCCTCCAAAAGATTGGCAGCAGCATTTTGAACCATTTTACATATTCATGCACATTTGTCATATGAACCCATAATGTTTCTTACGCTGTGAACAGTGAGCCTTTATTCTCCCATTTCTGCTATTTCATTTTGGGATTGTTCTGCTGTATTCCACTATTGACGTGTATTTTGTAGTCATGCGTAGATGCAGAGTTTCATAGCATGGTAATTCAGTTATCTATGATATTAATTGGCATGGGATAGGAGCTTGATTTAGTGGATAGTGGAAGCTGACAGTGGAAGCTACTGCTTTGCTTTCACAGAGCATTTTGTGTGGGAATGAAGGTAGAAATTTAATGTATCATTTAGGCCAAAACAGTGGAAAATAAAAATTAAAAATGTGCATCAGGCTAAGCAATACATTGATATTATATTGATATTGTGACATGAGACTTGATATTGCTGGGATTTTGGATATTGTAACATCGTCATATGGCAAGAGTTGTCTTTTCCTAGTTTTAAAGGCTGCGTTATGATAAATGGATGCAGTTTTCTGAATATATTAGACTGTTGTAGCTGTTCTGTTATTTACCCTTACCTGCTTGGTCATTATATCCACATTACTAATAATTGTTTTTTTTCTTTGTTTGTTTGTTTGTTTTTAATAAATGTTTATCAAGAATCTGTTTTGTCTAAGCATCTTATGAAAGCACCAATACTCCTCCTCACAATATTGTCAACATATCATATTGAGGTATTTGGTCAGATATCGCAGTATTTGATGTTGTCCATATCAGCCAGCCCTGATTGGCATGCACATTTGCTAGTAATAAGCAAGTGTGTGTTTATTGGTTATTCAGGCCAATGTCATTGTCCCAAATGAAAATCTGCATTGGCGATGAAGAATATAATCACACCTTTCATCAGGTCTGAAAACAGCTTTTGTCTGGAGCTCTCAGGACATCAGCCTAATGCATAGGCTAAATGACAAAACAGTCAGCAGCAATGCTTACAATGTGTTCAGAGTAGTCTGGACAGTGGACACACATACACATACACATAGGAACAACTTTTGTGCTCTTCTCTCTTTTATTATGGATAATATAAGCCTGTGAAAGAGGCGCACGTCAATTAATTCCATTTTGGTAAGCCAGCCAATTTAAAAAATGGCATCAAATGTTGCTGTCATTATCAACCCAGGTTATTTGCTACAATTATCATGGATAATTGGCAGCACTTTTCTATTTTTCCTGGAGTGGCAAACTGGCTGAGCCACCACTGGGTGTAGTCCATTCATGACTGAAATAAGGATAGGACTGATGGATGAATAGAGATGCAAAATGATTGAGGAAAGGGAACAGAGGGAGGTAGACTTACATAGTGATTACATTTCGAACTTTCTGCCAGACGAAGATTTGTGTGCATATGAGTACGTGCATACGTGGGTGCATTTTGCCACTCTTTGTCCAATTTACAATAAAGGATTGGAAGGTGTTATTTTATTTACAGGGATTTTGTCCCATTGTTTGCAAGGCTATTGGTTAGCTTGCACACAACAGTTTTACCCAGCACATCATTACTTCAACTAGACTGAAGGCGTGTAAAGCTGGGTCATAATATGTCTGGGAAGGACAATGGGAGGTAGGATGGAAGGGGGAAATTGAAGGTGCAAAGGATGATTCTGCAGGATCATCAGAGGGGAATACACGCCCCGCACTCCTGCTGAATTTAATTAAGAGGGGATTCAGGTTCTTTTCAGCGCTGGGCTGCCAACAGGCCTGCAATGCATGCTAATGTCCTCAGGGCTGGGCTGTGCTCTAGCTAGCTATTCACAGCACAGCTTTCTGATTATGCTCACTGAGTCATTATGCCAATTGTGTATTCCATCAGCCTCCACCTGCACTTAGATTAAAATGCCTTAGTATTATCAAGATACTTATTATTTAATAATTCATTTGAATTGAGAGCTGGGAGTGAATTCTTCTTAGTTCCTCCTCAACTCCAGTAGGTTGAGTCCCAGGAAAACACAAGCTTAGACTATATTATACAGTATGAATCTTATATTATTTTTGTGGAGAGTTCCTTCATTACTTATAATGACAAAAGATTAAAAAATGTGGAAGCATCAGCTTTTCTCTTGCTGTTTTCATGGACCACTCTGGAGAAGCTTCATGACTTAATTAGGAAATGTCTCAGTCTTTATCCGTAGGGAAGTTTGTGTGTGGGTCGCTTCATCTCTATTACACAGCTTGTCACACTGCCAGTGTGTTAAGAATACCAGCATGTCGGCCAGATTTACGACACTGGCTTCAAACTGTGGCTTCAATGACAGTGTCTCTGTCATTAAAAATGGACTTTTCTGTATCCCCTGCCATGTCTTCATCCTTAGTCGGCCAGGTGTGTGTGCGCATGTGTGGGAGTGTGTGTGTGACAGGTTGTTTGTGCATTCATGTGCCTGTTTGTGTGTAAGCAGCCAGTGCCCATTGCCGCGTGTGCCACAGTCTCCATCTGTTCACCGTGGTACACATTCACTTACTTGTTGGTGAGACTTAAGTAGCCCTATATCATGAGGGCAAAGGAGTTGCACTTCACTATGAAAGGTGAGAACACACAGTTTGCTGCGCTGCAAAGCTTCCAGCACACTGTTCCCAATTAAACACTCATTAACTTGATTGCTCTCGATAATAGTGGTGCTTATCCCCGTCAGTCTAATGCTTCCTGCTACGTTGCAATAAGGAGGCCAGAATCAATGCTGTGACTTTTCAGCATGAGTTGGTATTCTCCATTGTCTACTCCATTTTTCAGTGTACAGTATGAGGTGGATCAGGCGAGGGAGGTAATTGTGTTAATCTCTGTCTGTCTTTTTGTTCCACTTTTGCTATGTGCACAAAGTTGTCAGCCTTGCTGTTCTGTTCTACATATAAAATTCATTTTATAATCAATTTATTTCTTATTTGGTTGTGAGTATCCTTCAAGGACCTTTCTTTGAGACAATGTGTAATATTACGTGTGTGCTCAGCTGGAAGTCAGTCTGTTGCCTCACAGTCATCTCATCTGAGCTGTGCCAGGGCCTCGCGCCTGGGCAGGCCCCTGGCCGGCATGAGGAGCCGGGTGGTAATGAAGTGCTCTTCGGTGTTGAACGATGAGGAAGATTAGAAGCCAAAGAGGCTTCTAATTGGATGTCTGTGCCTCTTCAGACTGCTGTTAATGGCCACTCTCCAACCTAATGTAGGAGCCAAGGTCATGACTGGAAAGCGGATCGGACAAAGAAGAGTCCACTATAGCTCAATAGACAAATCAGGGGCCGTAACACCACAAGGGTCAGGCTGGAACAGACGATAAAAATGTATATATTTGCCATATTATGAGGCACTTGGGATAAAGTCGTCTGCCAAATAGTTTATATAGAAAAAAACTTTAAGGACAGCTTCCTGATATTGCATTGCAACCCATTTGCACTCAGAACAGCCTCAATTTGTGTGGGCTTGAAAGCATTCCACAGAGATTCTGGCCCATTATGACTCCACTGCTTCACACAGCTGTGTTAAGTTGGCTGGTAGTGGATGTCTACTCCAGATTGCTTGTTCCATCTCATCCCACAGCTGTTCAGCTGGATTGTCTGGATTGTCATCTGGTCACTGGGCAGGACACTGCTTGAAACTGAATTCATTGTCATGTTTGTGGGAGTGTTCTTGGACAGTCTTAGCCTCGTGGCACGGGGTGTTATCCTGCTGATAAAAATCTATTCACAGATGGATACACTGCTGGCAGAAAGGGCTGCACCTGATTGGCAGTGATTTTCAGATACCCTGTGGCATTCAAACATTGCTTTACTTTTACCAGGGGCCGAGTGTTTGCCATAAAAACAACCCATACCATCACATCAATGCAGTGAGGACAGACACACAGCATGGACTCACGGCTATTAGTATTTTTTAATTGTTTCATCCACATGTTTTCATGCCTTCGTCCACTGCAAACCCCTTTTTCTTGATTTTTGCTGGAAAAAAGTAACACACTGTTGGTTGTCAGCAGCCATGGGCCATTCATGTCAAGGTGTGATGTGCTTTCTTTTATGGGTCTTTCAGGACCAGTGATGTACTGACCTATCTGCTGACCAACTGTAAATTGTCTGTTTCTCTGCACAATTGGTACCAGCTTCCTTTGACCTCTTTCATCAATGAACCGTATTTGACCCCTAGCCTGCTGTTGGCTGGATGTCCTTATATGGGTGGTGGACCAATCCAGACATACACTGTTGAGCTTGACAAACCTAGCTGCAATTCTTGACACACTCAAAATCTCTTAAATCTTTTTCATGGCTATTTTCCTTACATACACAATCTATGTCTCAGCTTTCTCAAGCCTTAAAAATCCATCTTTGTACTATCTCATCCCCTTCCCCATCTACACTGATTGAAGTGGCTTTAAGAGGTGAAACCTGGAGTCACCCAGTCAGTCTAGAAAGAGCAGGTGTGTCTAATGTTTTGTACACTGCACTGTAGTGTATGCATGGCCCAAAGACTGGAGCTTTCTATGATTAGTGATACAGTTGAAAACTTGAAAATTTTCTGAACATCTCTTCCAATATTAGTTGCGGTGGTATATTAACTTGGTAAATGAACTGGTTGAGACATGGAGGACACATGCAATGTGGCAACATTATATAGAATAAGCAAGCGTATTACATCTACACAATATATCCGTGTGCATTGGCAATAGAGAAGTGTCCCATTCCCACTATCTTACCTTATTTACATAAATGAGTTTCTAGTGTCAAGTGTGGACATCTCTCCATCTGCAGTGATGAATCGAAGCTTACTTGAATGAAATACAAGTTCTTTCCTAAACAGCAGTGAGTGCTTTGTTGAGAAAAAGCTGGAACACTCAATGTTTTGCATCTCTTGTCCCTTCAGATTTTTTAATTACCTCTCACTGCTACTTGGAGCTGCCAACATGCAAACTTTCCCAGTGCAGTTTTAAAATTTAAAACGGCTAATTTCAGAATATGTCCACATTACAAGGATAGCTTCGGTCAATTACTTGGGTCTCAGTCTTTGGAAGGAGGTTTTTGTGCTGAAATCCTAATTCCAAATGCTTTGAACAGTTACTGTAACATAAGTTTTTAGTCAGCAACAAGGAATGATTGTAATTATTTTCCAGTTTACATAACCACAATGAGTGAAACCTTGTGATATATGAAAAAAAAGCATACAGGAAAATACAAATCAGAAGATTCATGATAAATAAATTAGCAAGCAAAATTAAGATGAGCTAAGAGCACTTTCATATGCATATGTCTCATTGAGATACATACATATATGTGTGTGTGTGTGTGTGTGTGTGTGTGTGTGTGTGTGTGTGTGTGTGTGTGTGTGTGTGTGTGTGTGTGTGTGTACTGTTAAATGCCTGGCTCACAGACACACACACATATGCTCTGATGTTGCAGTAAAAAATTCATGCAGCCAATGTTATTTATCTCCTGGGGCTGACAGTGAGTACAGAGAGCATCCATCTAGAACCTAAGGGGGAGGGGAGGACAGACTGTATTGGTATCATTTAGAATGGGGACAGGAGCACTCACTCAACCCAGGTTGTGTCTCTGTTAATGGGAGTGCTTACGGATCGCAGAGTGCCCACAGTGCCAGACTAGCTGAGTATTACGGTGATTAAAAAGCATTGGGACTGTGGGTGTTTTATGTTATGGACTGGCAGTGTGTTATTTTGGCTGCATGGAGAGCAGACAGGGAAGAGACCCAGACAGGTGTGTCTAGTCCACAGTGGCTTTATGGAGGAAAACATCATGACCTGGTGCAGTTGAAATGTGGTCTGCTTATGGAGGTTGTTCAATCAGAGTGCACAGTCTGAGCTCATTGCAGTGTTGATGAAGGTTAGTTTAGCAGATGGGGTTCCCCTGCCACTCAGTGCACCTGTTCCCTTAAAAACTGGGCATGCTAGACTGCAGCTGCTCTGGGAGATCCTGAAATATTGGACAAATACATACATACACACAAAATTTTTGCCATTTGCAGTTATCTCTCTCCCATTTTTACCTTTTCCTACTTTTCTACATCTAACCTCAGTTACAAGGATACAAGGATACAAGGACGTTTATTGGTCATTATACAACAGGTTGTATAATGAAATTAGAATGTGGTTCTCTCTTGATTGATTAATTGATTGTATAGGAAAACAAATTATTAAACATGGAGGAGTGCAGATGGTGCATTCAGTAGTCTCACAGCCTGAGGAAGAAGCTGCTCTGTAGTCTGGTGGTACGGCAGCAGATACTTGTGTATCTTTTGCCTGACGGCAGCAGGGTGAACAGGCTGTGGCTGGGGTGGCTGTTGTCTTTTAGGATCCTTTTGCCTCTGCGCAGGCACCTCACCTCCCCGATATCACTGATGCTTGGTAGATGGGTACCAATGAACCGTTCACTTGTAAGAATAACAACACAGACATATGTTTCCTGGGCCATGTATTCCCCCAAGGTATTTGTTCATACATTTACAAATACTAAGACAAATACAAATAATAACAAATATTCAGATATTAGCCTGTTATTTACGCAGCATAACAGATTACTGCATGTTCTCTCACTGAACTGACTGCTGTGCTAAAGTCTCTCCTTATGGCGATATTTTTTCCTAGAATGGCGAAGTTGTGCACTCACTGACTTACATTAATTCTCCCTCTGCTTTTCCCTCATGTTAGTCATAACCTTCTTATGTCTGTCTCTAACATTACCCAATTAGCCAAAGTAACTCCTCAAAACGTAAATAAATGACTTCGCCATCCTAGGAAGAAAAAATTTGCCACCCTATTTGGGTCCTCAAAGAGGTTAAGTATGGCTAAATCATTAGTAACTATCACCAGTGCACCAGTGCACAACAAAATGATGACACCAGACGTCATTTCAGGGTTATATACTGTATAAATCATTTATATCATCCATTATTGACATGTGACCTGCTTCTGTATGCAGTCCAGTGCGTCAGACCTCAGAGTTAAAAAAAAACAAAAAAAAAAACAGTTTCAATTTGATGTTTACAATGCACAAACACATAAAAAAGTCAGAAAACAAATAGTGGCTTTGCCATCAGGTGTAACAGCTAGAGCAGCTCTTCTCAGCCTCAGTGGGGACCAAATGAATGATCAGTCACACTCATCAGTCTGTCCTATCACGTACAGTCTTAGAGCTGTGCTGACTGCCTAATGGGCATGAACAAATAAAAAACAAAAAACAAAAAACAAAACTTGAAACACATGATAAAAGTAGCAAGTATAAAATATGGTGATTGACAAAAATACCCCTTTCACAAAATGCCTTAAATATTATATAAGTGCCAACACTGTATTAAAATAAAAAGGTTTTATAGGTGCAATGTGTTTTACATAGGTTTAAAAGCATCCATGCAACACCCCATGTGATTTAAAAATAAGTGATACTACATTTGTGCAGAAGGGGGAAAACGGTGTCAGTTGTCACTTATGTTGTATCATGAAGGAGGCATTCCATGTATTCCAGTGTCCAGGGTCTAAAACCGCTGTTTTTTAGCTTTGCTTCTCTTCAGGCCCTTGCGCAGCACTAGGGCCTGTAGCCTGCTGGAGCTCTCATCCCACTCGTAGCAGTGGTTTACACGGGCACAGCTCAGCGGGCACGCCAGCTCAACCTGGGACTCTGTGTAGTGTTCAAGCAGCTCAGCTATGGAACTGAATTCAGTCTTGTATTTCTAGGGTGAAGATAAATCAGGGGAGAAAAATGGAACAACACTTAAAGCAGCAAAGTGATGAACACAGTTTAAAAGCATAGTTTGTAAAAAGCGCTGAACAGTGTGTAAAGGCCCATTAACCATGAACAGAATTTCATTGGTTTTCAGTAAAGAGTTTAAGTATCCCATGATGGTCTAATTATTGTTTCAGGGGCAGTGGAAGAATTTTTAAAAATGGAATGGAAATGGAAGAACTGAAAGTCACTGAACATATGTGTCAAATGCCTTCAATATTAAAAAGGTATCAGTCTTCAAAAGCCTACTTACACTGACCTCAATTTCTAAAGTGATTTATTTTAATCATAATAAGCAGAAGAGTGAATTAAGCATGTGTAAAGAGGGAAATATCATTTCTCAGCAAAAGCATTTCATTTGTAATTCAGAAGCTGTTGCCGTTGTGGCCAAACCCTGTCAGTGACGCAACAGCAGGCACTTTGGGTTTGACAGCTGCTAGAAATACCTGCTGCTACATCACTGTTTGGGTGTTTCTAGAAGTGCAACATGCCTGAAAGTTTCAACACCTAGAGGGTGATGCAGAAGGTTTAAGCTAGTGTTGACTCACTCTTTTGGTTAAAGTAAACTTGACAGAATAAAGTCCACATGTACTGTCTCCAAATGATCAATTATTTACAACGTTCAAGCTGATCCAACAAGTTACCTCCAGCAGGAATTTCCCCTTACGGGTGTTTTCAATCAGATGGGTGACTAGGCCAGAGGGGAAGCGGATGATGAGAGAGCCACAGTTGGGTTTCTTGGGATGGGGGCACAGGAGGTAGGATCCCAGGACATCCTCTGCAAGCAGGGAGGAGCTGCTGTCACTGCAATACAGAGCACAGTCCCTTAGAACAGCGGTCCCCAGAGCGCCTCATGTCCAGCAACAATAAATAGATGCACTTAGGAGCCACAGACTCCTAACTGAGAAGACTTTGTCCTAACAGCCAACATCTGAGAAAAGGTTTGTTGTTAGATATTACTTATTACTGTGGTGAGACAATAGGGCCTATGAAAACTCAGCAATCATGCGTCTATTTATGTTCTTCATTTTGTTAGGGGACAGCTGAAACTGGTAAAGCTGGTGTGATCTAGGTAACATCAAGGCAAAGGGGATGGATCTGTGGTTGGTAAGATACACTGTATGGACAAAAGTATTGGGCCACATCCACATTCCACCTACAGGAGCTTTTCTAAATCCATAGGCATTAACATGGAGTTGGTCCCTTTGCAGCTGGAACAGCTTCCACTCTAGGAAGGCTTTCTACCAGATGTTGGAGTGTGTCTGTGGGGATTTTTGCCTGTTCATCCAGAAGAGCATTTGTGAGGTCAGACACTGATGTTGGACCAGAGGGTCTGGTTCGCAATCTCTGTTCTAGTTCATCCCAAAGGTGTTGGATGGGGTTGAGGTCAGGGCTCTGTGCGGGCCAGTCAAGTTCTGCCACACCAAACTCAGCCAGTCATGCCTTTATGGAGCTGCTTTGTGCACTGGGGCTCAGTCATGCTGGGACAGAAAAGGGCCTTCCCCAAAGTGTTCCCTCAAAGTTGGAAGCAGAGAATTGTCCAAAATGTCTTGGTAAACTGAGGCATTAAGATTTCCCTTCACTGGAACTAAGGGGCCAAGACCGACCCCAGAAAAACAAGAGGTGTGGCCCAATACTTGTGTCCATATAGTGTATGTCTGAGGAAGGAGTGGAACTCACGTTGCGATACCAGCCCAGCACCACACTGCCTGAGCCAATGCTTCTTCTGTTTCGGCCAAGCTGGGAGCCCGGGGTCTCTTTACCGACGTTCTCAACTGCTCCTTTCCTGCTTCACAAATAAGAGGAAAAGAATATGGGAGTTCTTAGATTATCTTGTTCTAAGAGGCTTGTTTGCTTTGGAAACATACAGTGCAGTCCCACCTCAAATAGAATGTCAGTGAATGAAGGGTTTCAACAGTGGTATGATCAAAACAAGTGCTGATGAAGTAACCCATAAAACCCAAGCTCGTGTGCTAACATGTTCAAGACAAATATCAAGACCAATGTGAGACTCTGCAAAGAAGCTTTAAGAACATGTATCATGACCCATGTGAGACTATAATTCGTGCCTTGGCCTTCACTTACATACTGACACCACAACAGACGGTGAGTGAGTGCCCATCACCTAACACTGAAGGTTTGCATTACCTAATAATCAACTCTTTCACTCTCGAGAGCGCTCTTTGAACACTCGGCCCACCTTGTGGTGCGTTCAGGCGCTCCTGAACATTGCGCTGTTTGAGCGGGGTGAAAGTGAAGGAGCGGTAAGCCCCGGAGCGCAGTACTTTGTTGCGGATGGCTTTCTTGCGCACCAGGGAGGGCGAGGAGGTGAAGACATCCTCTTGGCTGCTCTGCTGCTCTTCAGTGGACTTTGAATTTTTCTGCAGATTTGGAACAACATGTCATTGAGTAGTTCACTTGTATATGCTTATGTAGTCAAAAATAAGACCGGCAGAGGTGCTGTTTTAGCTGAGTCATTCAGCAGCACTCTAAATCCTTGACTGTCAAAAGGCCCATTGACATCTGGAACAAAAACTATAAAAGGTAAATAACCAAAATTGATTTTAAATGCTTTAAGCAAACAGAATCTGTTTTCCAACTAAAAAGATTAAAAACCACTGGAATCGTGTAACTATATTTTAGGTACTTTTTCGATGTAGAGACAATTATAAAGCATTTTAACTAATCAAGTTCAAATTCTACACTGAATGTGGTGACATAATTTGTTTATAACCCCAGTCACTCACTACAACCAGTGCCAGGCCCTGCTGGGCAGAGACTGGCTTCCTGAATATTACTTTGCTTAGACAGGTTGTCTTACAGGAAAAGAAAGGAGACCATTGAATTACCATTGGGTCATGCACTTGTAAATAAGAGCATTTCATTCTCCCGGCTCCTCACATTTTTGCAGCCTTTCTTAAACCCAAATTATGAACGGATTAGTTAGACTGGACAGCAAAAAAAAAAAAAGGCAGAAACAAAATCCTCTTCCTTTTGGTCTGAAAATAAGCATCACTGTAGTGTAGTTACAGTTATTATTCCAGATGCGAATGGGCCTCGAGACCAATGATATCAACAGGAACGGGTGAATACAGGGAGGTCCGAACCTTGGCCCCTGGTAGCAACCCTCGAAAGGGGGCCCTTCTGAAGGACACAAGGGCACTGACGCTGAGGGGGAAGCCGTGGTTGAGCAGTGAGGGGGTGCGACGGGGCAGGGCGCCAGCAGACTCCTCTTGGGCCTCCTCTGGGTGCTTGTCCAGGTAGTAGAGCTGGAAACACCTGCAGAGCAGCAGGTTCAGGAACTGGGCCTGAGGGAGAGGAAGCCCACGCAGAGCTGAGCTGTTAGATCCCACAACGCCTACATCCATTTGGAGGAGAGGGTGGATTACCCTAGGTTTACCTTAATCGCTGCTAACATCATTTTATCAACCGAGGATTTAAGGCACACAACATCCTTTAAAAATATTTTCATTTAATGGGCCTCTGAATAATCTTGGAGTTTTATTGAGCTCTATTGGCAACAAATGAAGTACAATATCATCAACAGGCCTGTATCTGGCATAAATTCTAATCAAACTGTCGAGCTGGCTGCTGGCTAATTAGAGCAGACATGCAATGGAAATCTGCAGGGAGGAAGTAATCATGATATCACAACACTAATAACAGTGCTTTGCCATTTGGCTGTTTGGCTTGAGAGCAAAATGTGGCTGTTCAGACGTTACAGGCCTGAAAGTGAGCTTTCAAATCTCAGCACACCCTGCAGATAGATTACGGTCAATTTCTGCAATGAGACAAGAACAACCTTTATTTTGTGCTTTTCATTAATAATAGTAACTGACACTAGTGTCGCAAATAGTGATGAACTCTTTTTCCAACAGAAATCTTCAATTAAAGAAATGAGGCGGCGGGGCAGGGCAACGTGGGATAGTGGTCAACCGATGAGCGTTTTTCATTGGCTGATGCAGATATATGATGCTGATATGATCTTTTTTGGGATTTTATTGCAGCTGATACAATCCACCAATTTAATACAAATGAGCCTCAAAACTGCTGCATTTATCAGCCGATCAGGTGGAGCACTAACATGGTGACAGGCTGCCGGCAGACATGTTTTTGTTTATCGGCCTCGTGAGCACAGATATTGGCCAATGCCAACTATCTCAAAATGCCAGATATCTGCCCGAGTAATGGGTCAGCCAATTAATCAGTCTCTCTGGTGTGTGAGGAGGGGGGACTTTGTTTTACAGACAGCCTGGTTGCAACACAGAATGAGACGATGCTGACAAGCAGGGGCAGAAGGCATGAAGGACAGAGTGCTTACAGCTCTGGCGTGGCGAGCTTTAAAGAGATGGCAGTACAGCTGGGCATCAGGGCTGCCTGGGTTGTGGGAGACGAAGGCAAACTGGGCGTCGGAGGGACGGGCAGTGGACAGAGAGACTCTCCGCAGAGCATGAGCCATCAGAAGAGTCTACATACACACACACACACACACACAGGGAGGATAACAGGGTTCAATCTCAAATCTGTGCCCACATTCCTCGCATCAAACTGATCTGTGTGCACATCCACAAGTTTTCCATTAGGATCAAACCTCCATCCTTACCGTCTCATCCTCATTGTACATTTTCACACCTTTGATGGAGAACTTCAGGGACACGGGCCTCCGCCGCTTGCATGTCTGATTGCACACAACCAAGATCTTAGACATTATGTTCTCCGTATCACTGTAATGCCTCCTGTGATACTGATATTTTTCAGTAACCTCAAATGATCAGGACTTACTCTGAGGGACTTCAGCTGTGTGTGCAGTTGCTCAATCTGGTCATCCAGACAGCGGTCATCCACAGGAAACGAGCCCACATACTTCACAGTGAAGACAGAGGTTTAGGCAAACAGTGAAAAGGAAACTGAAGCGAAATGTTTTGAATGCCCAGTGGATGGAATAAGTGACATGCTGAGTTACCTCGGCTGAGCGTGTCACCGTACTGTCCTCCCCGACTGGTGCCTCACCCATGATGCCTGTTGATCTCTGTGTACCCAGACAAACAGGAAATCTTAACTCTCCAAAGCACAGGCCAAAACAGGTTAACATTACCCAACCCTTAAAATGGTGTTTTATGGTAAGAAATGAGGCACTTTTGTCTGAAATTTAATCTAGGCCTACTAATTCAGTCGCCAAATCCTTAAGAGAACATGTAATTCAGCAACAATTTTGAAATATTCACTTTCTGTAAGACAAACATTGTAAAGAAGCATTCTATAATGCAACAGGGAATTAAAAATACACTTAAAAACAGTAAAAACTAGCGATTGAGTGCCAAAAACAACAGGAGATGCCCACTGGAATATGCTTGAAGAGTGTGTGATTCTTCGTCAGGGAAACTTGGTGTGTGTGTGTGTGTGTGTGTGTCTCTTCCAGCTGATCAGATCGGAACCCAGCAGCTCCACTGTTTCCACGAGGCTGCGTCAAGTCGCGGACGACATACTTTTACTTTTACTACTGGAGAATCCAACTTTACAAACCTTGTAACAGTTCTAGTGTAGCGCGGTATCCCGAACAGGAAACAGCCGCAGGAATGGAAACATGACCGACACACGTGGATTAAAGTTGTTTCCCTGTGCCTATCAGTCTAACAAGTGTCCGACCCTTGTTCCTGCACACCGGGCTCACTCCTCAGGTTAATATTAAAGCTTTGAAATCAGGTAACGCTCCTGTTTAAGGCGTGAGAGCCTCCGCACCACCGCCGCCCTGGCCGCGTCCCTCGCAGTTTTCACAGATTTCTCAAATCATCTCCGGCTCGACGCGCCGAGAGGGAGACGCCCACCAGCTTACCTGCTGCTCCGCACCGCGTCCAGGTGCGCGGGGCGCCTCCAGCACGGAACCGCACGGAACCACACGGTGTGTGTGTGTGTGTGTGTGTGTGTGTGTGTGTGTGTGTGTGTGTGTGTAGGGGGGGGAGATACTGTCAACACGTATACGACTGAAAAGTGAGTTGGTGGAAGAAAACACAGTGAGTCACATCGCCCCCCTCCTTCCCTGACATTTTTCCAGCTCGACATTCCTGGTCATTGCGCAACTCTGGTGACGTGTTTCTGACATGAGCTCCAGACTGTGAGCCAGCAGGCCGCACTCATCCCGACGGGAAAACAATACATGTTCACACGAGTCAAGTCACTTCAAGGCATTTTCTCATGCCACTTTATGGTAACCTTTGATCCCTGTGGCAACCTTACGTTATTATTCCCAAGTTGTGTGGTTACTGCAGGTCGTTTTCCTATAAGAGATTAACAGGGTCTGGCTCAGATATACAGGCATTTCTTCCTGTTGTCTGTGGAAATACCTCTACAGGACAGCTCTGTGCTAGTCAGTTTGGTGTCACTATAAATTTGTCCGTGGTATTCACTAATGAATTTATTATGACCATACTGGTTTTTTTTTTGCCGGAACTACTTTTGCCTACAGTTCCTCATTCTAAACTTTATTACAGGATCACTGTGAAGATATATCAATTTTATCCTTGTAGTTCTTTTTTTCTATTAAAGACTTCAGTCACTGTAAATCGCAACGAACAAGCATAAAAAATAAAGACAGAACAATCAAGTGTTTACAAATATAGCCATTTTATTAATGACTTGGAAAAAAGCTTAACAACACAAGGAGTACATGCATGCAGGGTATGTATGAGCGATTATCCTCCTTTTTTCTTATTCACAACACACAATTCTTACAGCTTGGTACTGAATTAGAGCTGTGAGGAAATCAATTCATGTGTTTATTTGTTGACTCACAAAGAAAGACTTTTTCTCCAATACAACACTGTATTGGTTTGAAATGAATACTACGTAGTGTGTGCTTCCTCTTTAACGTCCATTAAGTCCTAAGGTGTTCAGTCATAACAGATCATTCTGAGGCCTATACTCTGCAGCCATAAATTTATTGTTTAACTGTTTCAGAACACAGGAAAAGGGTCTTTTAAAAATATGTGACTTAATATCATAGTATCAGTTTGAGCGTCTCAAGTTTCAACTTAAACTGGACAGTCATTGTCCACCCGACCCAAGACACGTTATATCATATTGTATTTGACATTAGGAATGTGTGCTAAAGAGTGGGTACAAGATATAAAAAAATAATGAAAATAAAAACAGATGTCACTACATGGCTCTAGTTACATTATATTGGATCTATGCTATGCTTTACCAAGAAGAACATGAGAAAGGGAATAAAGAGTTGTGATCGATAAAAACCAGTTCTGAACCCCGGCAGTTTCTCACACTCCTGTTTTAGTTTTTAAAACGGCAACACTGACTGAACTGCTCTACACAACGTATTTAAAAGGAAAATGAACTTCAGATGCCCTTAATGTACAGTAAACTTGCTTAACCGATAGGAGAACATCCCTATCCTACAAAAAAAAATCTACCGCCCCCTCAGAAAGAGAGAAAACAATGACATAAAAGAGAGCACTGAGACAAAGTGGCAGAGTGCTGCCTTCTTCAGAGCCTTGTTCATGGTGGGCGCCACCTGGCTCAGTTTTTCCCTCTCTTGGACTTGCGTGTAGACGGCTTGGTCTTCACCTCCTTTTTGGCTCTGGGCTCCTCGGGCTCAGGGGATGACTCTTTAGGCGCAGGTCGCTTGGACCCACTTTTAGTCAGCTTTTTAACAGCTGGTGTTTTGGGCTTCTTTGCAGGAGCTGCTCTCTTGACAGGTGTGGCTTTAGCCGGTGATGCGGATTGCTTCTTAGAGGCTGCCTCTGCAGCTTTCTTTGCCTTGGCCTTTGAGCTCTTACCTCGAGACACCACTTTCTTGGCTGGAGCTTTCTTCGCCAGGGCAGTTCTCTTGCGCTTAGCTTTTGACTGACTGGTGCCTTGTGATCTCTCACTTGGTAGAGATCGGCGTCCTTTGGGTGGAGGCCTCTTCTGAGCTCTCCTAAGAAGCATCATAGAACAGGCACACTGTTACTTGTGGGATATTTCAAATGCCTGTAATAGGGAGACTCACCTGAAAGATACTAATTTCAAATAAAACACGTTTCAAACCCACCGCTTAGGGGGAGGTGGTTCATCATCTGACTCTTCCTCCTCGTCAGAAGACTCAACTGTTCGCCTCCGCTTGACTACATCCACCTTTTTCTTTGGTGGTGCTATGACCCTGTCAGGGTATAGGGTGGCTGGGCTGTGGGAAAAAAAAACAAACAGTAAAAGAAGACCTAAGAATACATTCAAAACAGGTCTATCAGCACAAAAATAAATAAATAAATAAATACATTAAAAAAAAATAAGTAAAAGAATACATTTTCCCGAGGACATTTGTTTGGGAATGTTGTCAAGTTAAGTTTTACATAAAACACATTGGTTTCAATAGTCACTTGTGCAGGACTGGTGAGGTGGCTGCAGCAAGTATGTGTGTGTGTGTACATAGTATAAGCAAGGGGTATTCAATCTGGGAATAGGAATTTCAAGTCATTTAGAAGTTTATTACTATTAGATAAAAACAGAGTACTCAAATATTTGTTTTAAAAATGACAGCATGAGGAAAAGAGCATGTAAAAAGGTGTGAAATTTATACTTTCCTTTATAAATAGAGCCAACAAAAGCTGTGCTTACTTTCCTTTTATACGGAGCGAATACTTGAATACTTGGTTGTTAAATAACAAAACAGTAGCAGGCACCTGCTGCCATGGTGCATTTCGCTGACAAGGAAAGGTAGGCTCAGGTTATCTCAGGAAGGCTACAGTGCCACCCTGTGGATTCATTTGGAACTGCAAGATTCAGCTGGATGAGTGGAATTTATTTTCTCTATTCTGTCTCTGTTGAGCAAAAATGGTGTTTGCTTTGTGAAGTTCACATAGTATTTTACAGCTTGAGTAGTTGGTTACTTAACAAGTACTCGCTCCCATCCTCAAATCAACCATATTCTATAAAGGGCTGAGGGTATACAGGTTTTCATCTCAACCAAGCACTGCACCAGGTGATTTCACCGATAAGCACACCACAACCAGAGTGGAACAACCTATCAGTAAATTTACCTGCAGTAGCCTTTGGTTAAAACAAAAACCTGCACATACTTGGCACATGGTTGAATACTCCTACCACATACAAATAGCCTGTTGCTGCACATGCACACACACAAACCCCAAAACAGGTAAGAACTGATGCTGAAATGAGATAAAACAAAGAAAATGGCTAATGATATTTGAATCTCCTATCTAATCAATGATCCTTTATGGAAGTTAAGTGTGGGGCTTCTCACTAAAGATTGACTGTGAAGCTTGGCACAAAACTTCAACATGACAGCTGCATCCTGATTTCTGCGAGCAGTTAATGAGAAGCTGCTCTCTGGACATGATGCTCCAGTGTTTGCAGGTTGCTGTGGAATGATGAGGAAGGAGAACCTCATCCTCTGCTATACTGAATATAGTTTAGTATTAGTTTATTGGTTTATTTAACAGGGGCCATGTACAGAATAGATCATGTACCAGAGTTAGCTATATTGCTAATTTTCATCTGTGGTCCCTGGGCAGGGTGCTAAAATTATTTACATAAAACATTACACAACAACA
>OMLB01062673.1:0-10967 GCA_900302555.1 Myripristis jacobus | reverse complement strand
AATATGGCATTGACTTATTTTCAACTCATTCAAGACCATGGCATTCATGATTTTGGAGTTTTGCTAGGCTAACAAGCTAACTGGCAAATTTGAACTCTAAAGGAACTGTTGACAAAATATAAATGGACCCTGTGGACTCTTGTAAGTATGCTAGTTATGTGTTACAAAATCACATCGTTAAATTACATTAGTATTTGAAGTATATTCTCCCTAAGATCAGAAACGTTGCTAATTTTGTTGCTTATTGCTTTTGAGGACTGAAGTCCCAAAGGGGGTCTAAGGACTCTCTATAAAGTCGGCAAGTCAGCAGCACCACTCCAGCCTGTGAAGAGCTCAGTGCATGGCTGCAACACGGTCTCAGAAAAAACCCAGGATAATAACCCCTTTTATGTGCATATTGCCACCTAAAATAAAGGCATTTTAATTTTGCACCAACACCACAGTGTGCCTCGGATTGTTCTGAACTTGACATTTTTCTCACTGTGCTTCAGTCTAATGTTCTCTAGACCAGCGGTTCCCAAATGCTGGTATACACACCCCGAGGGGCACGCTGGAGTCCTGCAGGGGGTACATGAGATTTTTTCAAGTGTTAATTTGAAAAAATATCAGACATGAATAATTCCTAAAATAAGCAGCCTATGCTATAATAGGTTCAATAAAAATGTAAATGTAAGTTTGATAAACCACTATTTATATATGTTAAGTTTTCCCTCCTGGTTTCCTCTCTGACCGGGAAGAAAAAAAAATCCAGAAAATGGATTAGTGGTTGAAATGCAGCAGCGATACAGCTGAGAACAAGGAGGAAGAAGAGAGAAAGAAGCAAAAACAGAACCAACAAAATCTGCTCAGTATCAGGTTGTGGTTTCAGACTAATGGAGCTGGGCTGACCCTCTACTTAGAGGCTCTTTTTTCCTACCAGTTTCTTTTTTCCCCACAGGTCAGGGGGTACTCGGCTCAAACAAATATTTCACAGGGGAACATTACTGAAATTAGTTTGAGACATTACTAACTTGAGAAACTGTGGTTCTTCGACTTGTCCCAATTTCGTTGATCTCCACTGATGTCATCACTGCTGCCTCTACAAATGCCCTGTCTGGGACAAATGTTAGGAGAACTAAAACTGTAATCTGTGTTTTCTATTTGACTACAATCAAGCACATGATGGGGCACATAAGCCTCCGGCACCCAGTCTTGCCCGCACAAGGCTTTTCCCCCCACTGTTTTATTTGACATTTCCAGTACTGATTGGATAAAATGAATAAATGAAACAAATAGGATGAAGCTCATTGTAACTCTCCTGCTGGTCGCCATTAAGAGAAAGCAATCAGTGTGACCTTAAGTGGAAAATCAACCACCTGAGCTCTGCTAAACAGTGCAGCAACAGGAAGTAATGAATATTAGCTTTGTTCTTGATATTTGACTATTGATTAGCTGAATTGAATATTCAAAGCAGGAATCCCACTTTGATAAAAACTGTTGTGTACTCCAGACGCAGCAAACACACACACCGACTGACAGATGTGAAGATGAGATGTGGACACGAAGGCTGAATCTATAATTACACTGCCCTGAGACCTGTCTTCTGTCTCTACCTCCCTTCTTTTTATTCTGCTCAATCCATCAAGGGGCCAAGAGGCTGCTTGCTTTTCTCTCGCTCATCAAGAGCTACTCACATGCAAGCAGACATGCAATCACAACATAAACATGCTGTCTTTCCAGCCACGTAAATGCTGGCAGTTCCTCACCTCTCCCACAGAATGTTTTATTGCCCAGCTGTCGTTTCCTTGAAAATTCTCAGCCCTCTCCTTGTCCAGTCTGTCAGGCTCTGACTTGAGGATTTCCTCAGTCATATTGCTGTGTCTGTCTCCTCTGTCAAGCTGCGAGACAGCTGTTTTCCACAAATACATCTATTACCAAAGGAGAACTTCATTAGCGTAGCTGACCCACATCCTAGTCCCTAAAACATATCATCGCCCCACAGCAGCTCATTTTGTCACTTTTAGTCTTTTGACCGAAATGCATTTCACTTTTCATCACATTTTAGTCTTTTGAATTTTGCTCATTTGAGTTTATGAAATCCATGAATCTATGAATCAAATGTTCCACGTTTTCCTTTTTTCCCTCTGTAAATACCGCATCAAATTATGTTAGTAATAATAATCCACAAAGCTATCTGGCAGTGAACCAGTAGCACGTTTTTTCAGGGGATGCCAGAATTACTGGAAAGAAATACATTAGGCCATACAGACCAAGGCAATATCTTTAATACACATATATAATTGAATTTCAAAGTCAGGCTATATCTCCCCATAAGCAAATGGTATTACCAAATATGACTGTATTACTGGCAGCAGGAACAAAGGCTCTGACTAAATGATGGATGATTCCTGTTGGACCAACTGGAAATAACTAGACAGATGTGACAATTTACATGATGGCAAAGGTTCTCTGGACCTGATTGAGGAAACTTTTTTTTTTCCTTTTTGTATTTCCTCCTGTGTCCAAAATCTCACTGTAACATGTTTGCAAATGTGTGGAGCCAAACTGCTGGAAGTGTTTTTGTTTCCGTTGTTGCTTTTTCTTCCCTGTCTGTCTGAATTTGTATAGTTATGTCTCTGTTCCTCATAGCTATTCCTGGAATATGGAAAGAAAAAGATTATAAGTCAGTCTAAATGAAAATAAGGCTGAGAGACTATATTTTGTTGGTTGTGTAAATCCATTTATTTTGCCTTTGGATGTAATGATGTGTGAAAATAATAATAATTTAGTTAGTGGCCTTTGTACACAAATTGATCTACATTCCACATTATAGCTTCTTGTATTTGTTTTATGTAAAAAATTTAGAAAAAAATCGTAAAAGTAAAGTTTGCCTGTATATGGGTTTCCTTCCATGCTGAGGTCGGGAGTTTTCAGTCAGTCTGCAATGTTTTCACCTTGTTTCTCATTTGTTGATGAAAAAATCATCAACAGAGTTTTGGCCAACAAAGGTTCATTTTTGTTTAATCATCTATTCATTATTCATCAAGTGCCTTTGATGTATAATTTGAGTCATTGTCAACAAAATTAACACAGTATGTCTGCAAGCAGCCCTCTGTGATAAATGGAAACGGCTCCCCAAAGGGCAGCAGTCGCCTGTGGGTTAGAGGTTACCTGCAGACTTTAGATAGCGAAATTCAAGGGGCTGACTGGACTGTGCTGTGTGCCAAGTGGCTTAGTTGTTCCCTGATAGTAATCATCCACCATGCTGATCAAGTAAACAGACAAATCCCACTTTCATATCAAACGCAGTGCGAGAAGCCCCCTAGATTAAAAACACACAACGCAGGCAAGGGCTAGTTATCATAATGCTTTATTATCAAGGCAATTTAAAACAGCTTCATTTAATGCAATCACTGTTCAGAAAAAAAAAAAAAAACCTCTCTGGTTCAGGCAACTAAAGTGGCATTTCAAACCAACTTCCTGTCAGTACTTGTCCCTAAGGGAATCACTTTGTTGGAATGAATATGCGAAGACTGACTAGTGATGTTTACTCACAGCATTCCAGTGGATTGCAGTAGAAGCTGTGCCAACACTGTCAAAATGAACGTCAAATTGAGAGACTTTTTTACCCCCTCTGCTTGTATTTCATAATCTGCTTTCTGGGATTACAGCCTCCTTGAAATACAACACAAGCCAAACCTTTCTTAAGAAGGAGAGGGTGCTATTTATGGCCTATGGAATTTGATGAGTATAAAACAATGGAGGACAACGACTAATATAGCCTAAACATTTCCAAGCTATCTATGTAACACATCAAGAGAGCATCAAATCTAATTAGGATGAGAAAGCCTATACAGTCTGCTGTAATAAACCACCAAATTACCATGTCACATGCCATGCCATGCTGCACCAGAGGATTCGGCGCCTGCCTTTGTGGCTATTACTTATCGCTGCGTTTGCCCTCCAATTTAGCTGTGCACAGGACTAATATTCTAAAGAAATCAATGCGTTTTCATTCCTTAGAAATCAGAAATATAAGGCAGAGATTCAAAGTCAAGTGGCTGAGGGCTGCTTACCCCCCCTCCCCCTAGCGCTTCATGTTGGCCACTATAACAGCACCAATGGGAGCTATACTGTAGTTCAGTGCAAGCCTATTGATTGACGATGCTCTTTTCAGTCAACAGAAAAACACAATCATAATTGTGTGATGTTGCTTCTAAGTCCCCTACAGAGAGTGTTATGTGTTGGATTTTATGATATTTTACCCATTTGTTCAGTGTTTTTCTCATTATTTGAAGGTTTGTTTGTTTCACACTTGTTTGATGTATTATGTGCTTTATGAGAGAGTGGTTCTACTGTGTTTGTTTAAGTGAGCTTGATAAGACAAATTCCAGTCAATCATGTTGTTATGGCAATCATGTATTGAGTCTTGACCTTCTTGACTGTTTCCTGTATGCTTGTGTGGAGTATCTTAAAATGATTTAATATTATTGCTGTGAAATTTATATCACACAAATCTAGGGTTCTAAACCATCAAAAAACATACTGAGTCATTCTGTAATTGGAGGGTTAACAGTTTGTTTTTTTGTATGTGTTTTTGGAGAGTCAGCTCTGCACAGTCAGTTCTCTCTGTCAAACACACTCTCTCTCTCTCACACACACACACACACACACACACACACATAAATACAGTAGCTTCAGTTTGAAAATACGGAAAAGACTGTCAGCTACAAGGCAAGCTTTGAATTCTGTCATTGACTTTTGAGAATTTTTTGTTTGGGGTTTGGAGCAAGTGAATTTGGGTTTTGCATGTTGCAGTGGCATGACTGATCTGAAATCTGGATGTGTTTATCTACAGAATGTTTATCTACAGAATGTGCAGTTGCAGGTTAATTTGAATGAAGTTGTAAGTTGAACGGCAGGTAGGCCAGAGACGCCTGTAAGTGGATGTTGTAGTTTTGTCAGGTTTAACCCATCCCTCACACAAAATGAGTTAACATTAATGCTATTGATCAAACTAAACACTAATGCCTAACGTTCCATATCTGTTCTTATTTTTACATGTAAAAGTTGGCAACCCTTGTTTAGAGTGATTCTGCAGATCTGGTGTTGCTCAATTCAACTGTGATTTCTTAGCTCAAAACCAATCAAGCCAATCAGCACTGTTAATTAACAAGTTTATTTTGCATAGATGGCAGGTCCTTTCAATATCACCCGACATCACTCTGCTCCACTCTTACTACCCTGATAAAACAGTATGTTGACATGGCTATGCATCAGTGTTGGCTGAAAATGATGCTAGATCCAAGCAGATACATCGCTCTCTAGCAACTGGTTAGGGAAAATCAAATCCCTATCTCCCATGGATATGGACAGAGGAGAGGTCATGTCAAACTCAAGATGGAAGTCTTGATATCAGGCAAGATGTTTTTTTTTTTTTTTTTTAATGTGGATATACATTAATAATTGCAAAACTCAGAAAATCTTTGCTTTGAGCTGCCCTCCATATATGCCAGTTTTGTTTAGCATTAAACCCAGGTTTATTTATTATTATATGAATAAGATGAATGGTTTGCTCAGGATAACAATATGGGAGCGTGCAAGCGTTTGCACTCTACTGACCATAAATCAGCTGCCTGTGTATCTGGCAAGAAAAGAACATTAGTGAGAATGTGGCATATAGAGAGTCCTGACCAAGCCGGCCTCAGCTTTTCATATTTTATTTGAAAATCTCTGGACATCGCCTCTGAGATGTGGCACTGTGGGCATTCAAAGTCTGTCACTGAGAGGTGGACAGCGTGACGGGGGAGAGCACGGAAAAGAGGCAGAAACAGAGAAAGAAAGAAAAGTGCATTTTTGATTTAAAACACACACAAACACACACACACTGAGTGCTCCATACACAAAATCATGCAGTCTCCTCTACAGCTAAACATACTCAGGTCTTCTGCAAATCAAACCTTTGCACAGACTGCACCACTATTGATGTCAATATAAATTCTGACAGTTGTGATGTCTTGGTTTTCCTTTTTTCCCAGGGGTAGAGCGAGGGGAGGAGACCCTGGCCAGTGGGTGGTAGTGATGGGAGTTGTTTAGTCCCATTTCGTTGGTGAACAGACATGGTAGCTTCCTCTTGGATTGGAGTGTTCACATGTTGGTGCTCATTCTCGACTGGCTGTTGGCAGAGTTGAGATCCCCTTGACTCCCCTCCCTTGGTGGAGACTGCAAGGGTGAAGAGGAAAAAAAAGAAGGCGGCTAAAGGAACAGTGCACACAATGAAAATCCTGTCATACATATGTATACATACATACATATTCCAAGGTATGTTGGTTCCATGGCTAAATTCCACATAGTGCATACATGTTCATACTGTACATAAAGAACACACCTGTATTAAATATGTGTGATGCTTATCAGGCCTATTATTTAAATACTTCTTACAAGTAACAGACAGCTGTAGAGTAGACTGCTTGCTTTTCACCAAAAACAATGCTTTTTTTAAGAAAATGTAAGCAAACCACTTTACAGCTTCAAACTATAAACTCATCAATCAATGTATATTTAGTTTATATTACAATAACAATATATTTAACCAATGACACAACAAGTGGGTATTGTTCCTAAAATAAGTGTTTTACAGTCCAATTACCAGCTCAAGGACATGTATTCACTTTTTCTTATATGTTTTATGCAGGTTTTTTTCCAACTCCCTCAAATGTCAACACTGCCAGATTTGCAGTCTGCTGGCAAAAAAAATCCATTTGGGAAAAAAACTGTTCCTTTGCAGCCGGAACCACCCGCTATCCGCTTTCCCTGTGTGTGCGCAAGATAGCAATTGTAGGGAAAGCACATAAAACACGCCCACGGGCACACCTCCATGCGCAAATAACGAAGTCGGCATAATGGATAGCGGGTAGCGTGGGCGCAAGATACCGTTTAGGGATAGCGGAAGCTCCTAAATGCACAATTCACGGGTAGTGGGTGGTGGCAACGGGTAGCGGGTGGCACAAGATAGGGCCCATAGTCCCTCAAGCGTGTCCTGGGTCTCCCCCGGGGCCTCCTCCCGGTGGGGCATGCCTGGAACACCTCCCTAGGGAAGCGTCCAGGGGGCATCCAAAACAGATGCCCGAGCCACCTCAACTGATTCCTCTCGATGCGGAGGAGCAGCGGCTCTACTCCGAGCTCCTCCCGAGTGACCGAGCTCCTCACTCTATCTCTAAGGGAGCGCCCGGCCACCCCGCGAAGGAAACTCATTTTGGCCGCTTGTATCCGCGATCTTGTCCTTTCGGTCATTACCCAAAGCTCATAACCATAGGTGAGGGTAGGAACGTAGATTGACTGGTAAATCGAGAGCTTCGCCTTTCGGCTCAGCTCCTTCTTCACCACGACGGATCGGTACCCCGACCGCATCACTGCGGAGGCCAGTTCCTTGATGACAAAGATTTATAAAACAGAATCATGCGTATGTGTATCTATAAATCTGTCAAAAAGAGTGCATATGCCGATTTCTGGCTTTGTGCCTGCACACAGTTTTAGTCATGAATCTATATAGCGTTTTATACATCAGTGGCCCCTGGTTGGCACTCACAACACACCAATGTGCTGCCACACAACGTTAGAGAAACTCTGATCCACTCCATCCATGTCAGTAGAAACTGGTGTCGAAATGGCCACCAAACACTCAGCAAATTAGCTCTCAGTGTTACAGCTTCTTTCCAGCAGGTGAGGTGATCGGGATCTGGTTGCAAAGTGACCAGTGAATTTCTTGTGCAATGCAGAAAACAAAATGATCACTTGGAGCCCAGAAGGCCTTTATTGACCTCATTATGTAATGAAAGTCAACCCAAACAAGGAAATGAGTTGTTCCTGTTGAAACTCGCCAGCCAAAGGAGGGTTATGCAAGCATTAGTCTTGTTAAAATTCCCCAATTTCTGTTTCTGCTTCCACCTGCCCTGCAGAATATATTTCCCCAGGGAAAGCGTGAAGGTGAACGGTAGCCACATTTCCATAAAAGATGCAAAAATAACTGCAAGGGATTATTTAAATGCTGCAAAAAAACAAACAAACAAAAAAAAAATCAAGTGAATTAAGTTAGAGTGAATGAGGCGTAGTGTCCTGTGTGTTGAAAAGATGACGTACTGTTGCTATAGGCAACCAGTCTGTTTGTTGACTACATGGCTGTTCTAGTTTGCATAGGTGTATTTCGGCACTTGTATTTCCAAACCTTAAAAAATCCTTGCACATCATCTCATTTCTTTGTATCAAATGAGAAGTTTCTTCCTCTCTAGAACGTATAACACCTTTTCAGCACATTTATGGTATTTTATTTGACATTTACTGTTCCTTCAAGCATTTCTTATTCTATACGGCTACATGTGCATAAAAAAGGGCTGGTGGAAATGTGGTAAATGAGTGGTTGGTGAAATGTGGAGCTTTCGCTATTGAGGAGATGTGAACAAATTACTGGGAGCATCTACAAGTTGTGCTTTTCTGTCCAAATTCAGGCTGGACCTCTAACTTTGAAAGCCTGGGGTATGTGAACAAGGTCAGAAAGTCACCCCAAACGTCGCCTGTTGGCTGCCCAAACAGCAAACAAACAGCAGCAGACAGCACACAAAATACTCAAAATACTGCCCATGTTCTGACAAGCTTAGCAAATAAAATCTGCTACAAAAAAGGTTTCCTTCCTTAAGCACAACTCAGTTTTTTTAGAATCATCCAGTCAAAAGAAATCAAGATAAATTTAGGACATTTTACTGAAAAGTATATCCCTTATGTCCTTGTAAACAGCACAGTAAAACAACAAATGAACCTCATTCTCAATTTCACCTACCTCCTCTTGAGTGGCAATAAACCTGCCCATCGCTATGGCTAATATTAATGTTCCCAAATGTGCACATAGGGATCTTTGTCTTTATTTAAATTATACTTCACACTGTATCTGTTTTTGGTTTATACCATATATTAGCTGAGCATTTTTCTTTATACATCAGCAACATTTTGCCATTAGTCTCCTGAATATCACAACGTAACCTGTTGTGGAAAATGAAAGATGTACCACAGAGCACACCTCATCATATAAAATTGCTCTATTGCAACTTACTGATGTTTAGCAAGTGCAGCTTTTAAGCATAAAAACTAACTGAATGTGGATTTAAATCACATGCATGGGTGGTCAAAGTTGATAGAGATGAGAAATTAAACAAACATACCTCTCCTTTGTCTGACTAATAAAGCCGTGGAAAACTGGGAGCTGAAACAGTGTGTCATATGTGTAAAGCACTGTGTGTTTGTGTTATGAGCCCGCAGAACAAACAGACTGGGTAGGTTAGTTGAAAATCAAACACAAAAAGAGCGAGAAGTAGAACAGAAGGAAGGGGGGAGGGATAATAAAGACGACCACAACACTACAGAGACAGGGACTCCAAAGGGCCGAGAATGAAAAAATAAATAAATAAATAAAAAATAAGACAGACATCAGTTCTTGGAGATAGTCCAAATACCACAGGGAGAGGGGAAAAATAAAAGAAGTAGAGGCTTGTAGGCAGATGAACTGGTGGGATGAGAGAGAGAGAGAAATATATCACATCACATATTTACAGTCCAGTGTAGCAATACACTTAATAGAATCCCTGGTGAGTCTAGGGCCAGATGCTTCAACTCCAGATTCAACAAACATTCTTAACCATCCAAATGTGCTCTTACTCAGGTCAGAAGAATGATGACACCCGCCTGTTAGTAAACTGGAGGTGCATCTCAGCATTTATTAGCATAAGGTAACACCCCTTAAACAATGCCATGTGCAAAATACTCTGGGACATGTCCAAGAACTGAAGACACCACCCAGCATGGCTGAAGGCAGGAAAACAACTTTGTGATTGTGATTGTGTGGTTTGTGAGTGCTGATCCGAGTCAAGTTTCCCTTTTTGGCATAATAAAGGTCTGAACCAGGGTGGAAATTACACAATTTTAGGGGCAAGGCCATTTGGCCTTTGGTATTGCAACTTTTTTTTTAGGACATTAAGGCCACATGCCAGGGCACCAAGGCCATTGAGTAAAATGCGTGGACTTGTAACCTATGCTATGAATAAACATCATGACTTCATACAACTAAACAAAAAAAATCACACAAAATACAATGCGATTATACAACTATTACCAACAAAATAAAATGTATAATCAAAATGTATTCATACTGTGGGCATTTCGCTCTCAAAATATAATTTTTTTCCTAGTATTCTCTCCGTTTCAGCGGAAATACATGAGATCTGACGTTAACTATTCTTTGTCAGCCAGCCAACTTGGGCTTATCATGTTTTCTAGACATCGTGATTTCCCAAAATTGAATAAATACCACACATAGCAACAAAACTGCTTTGCTAGTTCAATCATGTTGTAACTAGAATATCCGCTTGAAAAAAATATTTTTTTCATGGACTGATAGTTATCCTCCTGCCGACTTCTCAGGGTGTTTTCACACATATTTGGGTCGACCCAGTGACATATTTGGGTTGACCCAATATACAATGTATCAATTTTCAACTGGAGCGGCTCGGTTTCACATGCACATGCTTTTTATCGCCGTACTAAGTCCACTGTTCTACAGAATGGAGCTTCATGTATCCAGACCAGACAGAAATGACGTGTGTATCACCGTTCCATCCAGAAAAGAAGGTTGAAATTAAGCCTCAAGATGTAAACAGAACACATGTGAATGATGGAGACTCAACAGCAACGCCGTCTGATATGCCTAACGTCAGGGACGGTTTTTGCTATGGGCAACCACCCAGGGTGCAATCTACTTGGGGGCGCATGAGAAAAAAAAAAAAAATTATAGCTGCTGCACAGTGATGGGTCGGGTCCAGGCATTTTTAGGCAATTCTAAGCAACAAGCAGAAGAATATGAACTTAAATACAAACTGAACTGATTGACACACCTGGTAAGAAAGGGGCAGGACCCAGGCCTGGAGGGGACAGCTGATTGGCCG
>OMLB01062671.1:14452-31960 GCA_900302555.1 Myripristis jacobus | reverse complement strand
CCTGCCCCCACCCCCTCTACCCCCCAACCTCGGGTAAGACGAGCCGGCAGAAATAATTGATGATGATGTAGGCCATGGCACTTGACCAGGCCGGTCAGCAAACACTTTCTCCTGCCCCCCGCTGAGGGGTTACAAGCCCGCCACCTCCATTTGCACTAATTGGTTTAAATTCACCAGTCCTCAAAACCCCTAGACCCACCCTTTTCATATATGTCACCAAGTGCTTATGTGATCCATCTCATTAGCAAATTAAACATACTGGTAAACTAATCCTCCTCACCTCCATGTTTAAAATATATCACACTTTGTATAATTTGAAAATATGACCAATAGGAGCCAAGAATGTAGGCTATATCTGACACTGCTGCCAATATGCAATATGATAGGCTATGTGCACACCACATAACAAATGCACCAAACACATATGAGTAGAGTCCAACAGAAATGGACCATTGAGGAGTGGCACGAACACTGACGTGATGAAACCTGCCATGGCCAATATTCTGTGCTTTTGATTGATTTGTTTGCATGTTTATGATCATTTTCCTGCCAAAATATTTTAAATTAAAAAAGGTTAATAAAAATATATAGAGTCTCATCAAAATGTCATTAAAAATTGATTTTGGTGAATATTTTCCCATTTGCAGTCAGTGTAGTATTGATGAATCACAATAGATGTGTAATCAAACTACATCATAGGCTGATACATTTTCAATAAAAGGTCAATATCATCTCGTTACATTTTTCGAATCCTACCTGTGATCATCTAATCTATATAAAGAATACTTAGTGGCATTTTTCCTCATTAGATAGACAGTTTAGATCCTGGAAAAATGGAGAAGAAAGACACAGCTGTGAGCCAGGTTCAAGCCCACGGTGTTGTACACGGTATGCACCTTATCCCACTGAAGCACCTGGATGCTGGTACTCTTTATTGTTTCATTTAGGAGTGCAGGGGGGAATGGCTGACTCTAATCCACGGCCACAGAAGAGGTTTAAAACACTCTGGTTTCATCTAATCTTCCTGCTGAGTCCTAGCCCAGCTTAAAACCCGCTCTCTCTATGATAGGAATGGACAAATAAAGGTCTCTCCCAGCACTCCCATGAAAGGGCTCTGTGTGCTCTGTGGATTAGGCTCTTGTGTTTTTTTTTCTGTCTCTCTTTCTCAATTAGACTGAAAAGGATGAAAAAATAAAGAGTCTCCTGTTTGCGCAGTATCATAAGGCTTTGGAAGTTGTATACTCATCACTCAGTCCTTATGGATTTGAGGTATTCACAAAAACATATCAACCAGTGTTTGTAGTATTATCGTCCTGGTGGGTATCTAAAAAGTCTTTGAGCACAGTGGCCTAATGGGTATCGAGTTTACGATAAAAACATCTATTCTATTCTATTCTACTCTATTCCTCTAGAGTACATTTTTGTTTTGATATTTTGTTGTCCAACCTGCAGAAATAATTTGGTTATTCTTATTGGTTATGCTATATTTTGATGGCTGCTTTTTTTTTTTTCTTTCTTTTGGTAAAGAAACACCCTGGTCCCATACACAAACTGAAATGCTGATACACATCACCGAGAGAGAGAGAGAGAGAGAGAGAGAGAGAGAGAGAGAGAGAGAGAGAGAGAGAGAGAGCTCTCAGATCAGATCGCCCTTTTTTTTTTTCTAACAGGCAGTTTTAAGGGCAGCTCATCCGTTGAAAACACGGGTCCTTTGAGTTCAAGGGAACGGCGCATGTTTTGTGTTTCCTCCCTTCGCCTTGCTAAGCTGGTTCAGTTTCCCTGTCAACTGTCAAAACACCGGCTGCTCACTCAAATGGTATTTTGTTAAGTTTTGTAAGCTTTTGTTTGATATAGTGATTGTTTTTTTTTTAATGCAGCGGTACCGCTTCATACTGGAGGGGTGCAGTGTTTGTGTTGTTTGGTAGCTAATGTCATTGCTAAGCTAAAATAAGCCTGTGTTAGTATGTCGTCGGCTCTGACAGGTACTATATTATCATTATTATGAATACGACGTTGCACACTCATGTTACTGAATGGAAGACCTGACACTGTAGCTCTCACAGCGCCCCTCATTCATCATGACGGTAACATCAGGCCAGCCTTTATTCAAAAAAATGTCGATTTAAAGCCTCCTTGCTCATTGGCAAAGGCAGACACCTCGCAGGTACACCATACCACCTGATAGTAATTAAAATATGTCTCTGAATCATTTCGGCAGCCAACAAGCATCATTTTAGCACAACATTTTCAAAATTTGTAACTAGTTCCTTAATTATCACAATCGTCTTCCACCAAAGTGCTGTTAGAAAAACGTTTTTCACCCTTTTTAATGGTCTTGTGTTCTATAAAGTGTGTTTTCCCAATGACTAGGCAGATTTGTGGATGCAGTTTGTCGTGACTTTGTTTCTGTGGATTAGAGATTTGAACATGCTTTGAAGCAGTTTTCTCAATTTTAGTTGCTGTCTTGGAGGAAAGGTGTGTGTGCGTGTGTGCAGCTAATAGTAGTTTATTTGTTGGGATATACTGCCCAAATCAGACAATTGTAGTGGTTTTACTTTTATTCAGCTTGCCCATATACAAATGCATACTTTTACATCAGGTTGGGACCTATAGAGGTGTAGCTGTGCTGTTTGATGAGGTGCAACACCTATGAGAAGTGCTTTCAGCCTGGGCTTCCCCTGTTGCATGTTGTCTTATTGGGCTTATAGTACAGCAAACATTGCCTTGTGTTCATATGTGGACTGCTGGGACTGCAGAATAACCGTAGCTCTGGGGGCCATCACACCTGACATGTGTGATGATGTACGATGACACTCGAGCTGTCAAACCTCTTGTGTCCCTCTATTCTCTAGTGTCCAGGTAAATGACCTGATGGAGGAAATAGGTGATAATACAAACAGATAAGGCCCTCAGTACCCGTTGACCACAGTCAGGACCTCCTAAATCAGGACCCTCTGACATGATGGTGCTCCATCAGTGCCTGCCTCAGTGACACCCACAAGGCATTGAGCCCTTATCTGCAGTGGCCCCTGCTTAGCATTCACGCCATTGACGCGAACAATGCCGCCTCTTCCCACTCACTGCAGTTGTGAGTGACAGTGGGTGTAGGCGCACTTGTGTCTGACCTCAGCCTCTATCTGACGCGGGGCTGTTTATCCAGTCCTGATACCCCCACCAAGACACAATAAAGGGCGTGTGTCTTCCTTGCCACTTCCTACAATGTTTGTCTAACTGGACTTTTATAATGGACCTGGCTCTCTGTTCGGCACATTGGTTTCCTCCCGAGAAGGATCTGTATTAGTGGGGGCAGGGTTAGGGGAGAATAGCTGACTAATGGTTGTATAGCCAGCTCACCACACATTCATCCACCCACCCAGCAAGGTGGAAGTGCCCCTCTTGGAAAGATGGTGAAAAGCAGGGACACAGCAGATAAGGCCATTGCCTCAGATAAAGAGCAGAGTGAGTAATGGCTGAGGTATGATGTGGTAGCAAAGGAGGGATTAGGCTGGCCCCTGTGCTTTTTTTCTACTTTGTTGGCAAAGTTGATGCAGAAATAAAATGCTATTCTGGATTTAACAGGTTATAACCTGGCCTAACTTTCCACTGGTAGGCCTGTCTCGAATGTGTAAGCTACTTTCAGTTTTTCATCATGCAGCTCAGATCTCATATTTGACGGCAGTGATATCAGAACAGGGGATCTCAGGATCCCATGCCTCCATAATGGCTCCTGTGAATCTAGGGCACTATGCAGCTTCTATAATAAACTCTCCCTGTGATCAGTGTATCCTTCCCTCCCTGCTCTTATTTATGAATGGCAGAATATGACAAGGGGGCAACTCAGGTGGGTAGCTGCCGATCACATGATACCAGCTCCAAAGAGCTCGGCAAGGAATGTGGACAGCCCCCCGCCCCCCAAAAAAATCAAAAAAACAAAACTTTGAAGCCTCATATCATAACGAACAGTCTCCGAATCCCCTCTCTCCCTCCCTCAAGCCTCATATGTGCAGCAATACCAAGGAGGGGGGGCATAGATAGTGGCTGCGTTTGATCTGAAGGTCGCCAGCCCCTTGCTGGTGTTGAGAGATCCTTGGCGGATGAGGCTGGCTCTTATTTAATAACATGAAGGGGAAGCGGACCTCTCTCTCATAATTAGGCCTAATTACCCAGTAGGTGTGGACAGACGGCCCAAGAAGAGACAAACTGCCTTTATCCACGGACTTAGAGTCAGATTACCTAGAGCTGTCTTATCTGTTGCAGGGCCAGCAGGAGCCTCAATCCTCCACTCTTGCCTCTTCCCACCAGCTCCCAGACTCGGCTCAGGTATATTAGTCAGTCAGTCTGATTTATTATGCTCTGTCCATGACACTGATTTAATTAGGCCCGGCTAGTTATGGCATTCTGTAGTTTCTGAGATTTTTCCTGTGGTCATGTTTAATAAGAGCACCAGAGTAACTGTGCAGCCCATGAGGCCAGGCTGTGCAGTGAAATTCAGCGATCCGCTGGGATTGTGGTTATCTATTGCTCAATCACTTTATGAAAGCTACTCAGGTTTATTAAAACTGATAGGAGCAGAGAGGTTTGCAGATCCAGAGCGAACAAGTGTTTTGTTCATCCATGGAAAAGTCCTTGAGGATCCTGTGACCGCAGAGCTACTTTTTGGAACTAGATGAGCAGGATACCTTTGCATTGACCAGCAGAGATGTGTTTTGATGTGAAACATATGAGTTTGACAAGTGACAGGCTGGTTTGTTTGCTTGGCTGCCTCTCCGGGTTAGTGTGAAACAATTGAGAGGGGTCCTTGCAAATAGCTTTGAGTGACATCCTGCCACCGGCTTGTTTATTTGCCAACCGTTTCTCCCTCCCACAGCTGCCTGTGTGTTTGTATTTGGGTTTTCGGGTGACTCGCTAGCAGCCACCACAACAGATCCATTGTTGAGGGCAATTCAGGCACTGGAAATGCTGACGCCTGGAAAACAGAAGAAGCAGTTCACTGAGGAAGTAGTGGTGGGGGAAAGTGAGCGTTATACCCATCTACTGGATACAGGTTTGGCGTTTGACGACTTCTTCCTCACTGTCCCCAACTTCCTTGTGAGTCACTGTTGCTGTTGCGCTCTGTTGACATGAAGCCCTGATCGCCAGTGGAAAGTTTTAAAGCCTCTGGTGTTTAAACAGTGAAAACAACCAGTTTCAGGCTGCTGCATTTCTCACAGCACCATACAGACCTACAGGAGGACAAAAAAGGAAGCTTAATCCACCTGTTATCAGGATGGGCCTCCCCCTGTCACACAAACACACACACACACACACGCACACATGACTGTCCAAGGAATGCAGCCCTACCCACCCATTCACAAGAAGAGCAGCTTAACTAATAGACCCTCACAAAACACTGTTGACATTTTTCCTTTGCCGTTTTCTTCATAACACATAAAATAAGTTGGTACAGTTGTTTGCCAATGGATTTGGTGTTTGGAGATATACTCAATGTGAGGCTAAAATAGGATGTGAGTATTGGTGAATTTTCCAAACGTTCCTATCTTACATTAAAAAAAAGTCATTGTAAGTACAACATGCTAGAAATCAAACCAGAAAACCTTGATACAAACATGTTACCTCTGTTGTTCGGAGAGAGTGGAGCCACATCTTGGACATTTTTTTGTATAATGACATTACATTGTTGTAATGCTGTGAGTAATTGATAGGAAGTGTGTTGCCACTGGCTGATACTTTAATTGTGTACCTAGAGGAAGTATTCGCAGTTAAGAAACGCTCCTGCAGCAACATTCAAGCATGCAGCTACAAAGGATGTCATTGTTTACATTCATTAACAGGAGGTGAAACTTCTCATCTGATATTCGAAGAAGGAATAAAATGCTGTTTATTGACCACTGGCCTGATGGGAAATCGTAGAGTGAAGGTGGAAACGGTGTTCAGCGATGTGTACATGCGCAGTGTGTCGGTCTGTGGTGGTAAAGGGATATTAGAGCCGGGATGACTGTGTGTCTTTGTGAGGCCTTCAGTCTATGGCGTTGTGTCCTTAATTAGGCAGGCTGGCCAGAGGTCCGTCTCTCCGCTCCATAGCTTCACATGGACAATTTAACCACTAACCTCCTGAAATGAGCTGCTCCTGAATGCCTCAGGGTCTGGTTTCAGCATCTGCCAATTGCAGGGGGCAAGGGTTATGATAAGTAAAAGTAGAGGAAGGGCTGACTCTGTGTGTGTGTGTGTGTGTGTGTGTGTGTGTTGGTGGTGGAGTGGAGCTTAGGGGTAGTGGTCATTAACTCAGATGACCTACCTTGAATAGGTAGCCTGTACTGGCCCAGAACTGGATTCTTTACAATTAGAATAAAGTAAGCTTAAATCTATTCTCGTGCTCCACTTTTGTTCAAAGTCTTTTACTAGTAAAATTAGATAAATATCAGCCTTTTATTCAAAATCACATTGGCCAGTCAGTGTTGTCTGCTGCTGATATGTGTACTTCAGGTGCAGAGAAATCGTTCCAGTGTAATATGGGAGTATTTGACTCAGCAGTCTCAGGGCTGGCAGTCTGTAAAACCCACATTATTTTTTTTAAAATTGGTTTGCACGCTTTATTTAGTCATCTGATTGTTCAAAAATATTTCGATAAATTCGCCATTTATAGGTAGTAATCTATGCCTTGGTTAACCATAACACTGAAATGGAGGTGAGTCACGTGCCCTTAGGGACTGCCAACCCAAAACAATTTCATTAGTCTGGGTTCCAGTGTTGAGTTTGAATGCTGCATGATGGTCTAAATTTAAAATTTAAAAATAGCAGCAATTGGCACAAATTATTAGGTGTCACCAGCCTCAGTGTCATATTTCAAAAGCTTGTGACCGTCTGCTATGAAGCCAGTCACAGAGACTCAGTCACGTGTGATCGTGCCGTGATTTGACGTTGACGCATCATTTCCTCTCTGCATACCTGCGGTTGGTTGGGTTTCCTCGGCTGCCTGGCCTGCAGTCGACATAAAAGCCTGCGCTGCTGCCTCTGCCTCTGGGACAACGGCTGTTGATTACAAGAGGTGTGAGAAGCCTGAATCTCTGTCTGTTTACTGTAATTAAGCTGTCAGAGGTTGTGATTTATGACGTATTGAGTAAGAGAGGTGTTATCACGTAGCCTAGAAGAGCAAGATGTAGAAAGCTCCTGCGCCCAACAGCCACAGGGTTTGTAGCTACTAACAATAGAGAAATACAGACACTGCATTAAACACAACTGTCTGATTGCTGGGTGGAATGGAAAGGCTTCAAGGCGAAAATGAATTGCTCTGTGACAATCAGACTTTGCGTATTGTTTTTACAAAAACAAATTGGGATGACATGGTTGTTAAAGATTTGGTTTGCTAGGCCCAGACTTCCATTATGATCCATTCCACGTTCCTGTGTTCGTCTCACAGGATTCAACAAAATCAGCTCTGTCTGAGCGGAACAGGTTTCATTTGTCTTTGTATGTTGGAATTGCATTCAGCCTCCAGTCAGCGTTTGTGTTTGACATACCAACTTGAGTCTAGACTAAATACATTTTGAAATTTTATGAACAGTGATTTAATTCAGTCACAAAGTGAAAAACTTATTTCTCAACCCTCTTTCCTCCCAAACCATGAGCTCCTGTCACCACATATTCAGTACCAGTAAGGTTTCACTTAGCTTATTTGCTTCAAAAACTCCAGTTTACATGTTAAATGGAATTTTTTGGGTTCATTTTTTAGGTTGTTTTCATTTCTGGGCTTCTTCTCTCCTCCAGTGGGTGAGATGACTCGAGTTTGTGGCCTCCACTGTGTCCATCCAGTGATCCAGTGATGTCTCGTCCTGCGCCGTCCCCCATCTACACCCTGAGGGGGGCCGGTGGGCCCCTCAACACTCTCCACTTTAGCTGCTGTGGAGGGGACAACCCCCTCCTATTCTCTGGGTGAGCCATCCATCTCAACATAGTTTCATGTTTTGTCTCTTTGTCTTCCTCAAACACTCAGGAATGTTTTCATTTATCTATGAAAATGTCTTTTCCCCTTTCTGTTACAACTTCAATAAGCCTGAGGAGTGTAGGTTAGCAGAATCAGCATTCCTGTTGTAATTGCTGTTTTTTAGCATTTATGTAACTATCATTGAGTTGTCAGTAAAGCACTTTGTCAGTTTATTTTGTAATATCATTATCAGTAGGAGCAGTAGTACTAACACTGAAATGTTAGAGAAACTATTGATCACCCACATGTTCGCCATATGCAATATCTTGGACAGTTTTGATCAAATTTTAATGAAACTTGGGGGAATGGCACAGTACATCTCACCACCAAGACAGCATTTGTTTCCTGATAGACATTAGTTAGATGTGGTGGACAGTATTTGCAGTATTCCCATGTATTGTTATTTTACGTGAATAATAAATTATAAAGCCTTTAGGAATTTGCCCTGTTGCTGTGGTGTGCAGGTCAGGGAAAGGTGCCATCCACATCTGGAACCTGAACACCAGGAGGGCCGAGAAGGTTTTAGAAGGCCACTCTGGGAACTCCGTCATCTGGGTCAGCACCCTGCAATCGACCCGTTCCCTAATCAGGTCAGTAAAATGGGTCTTTTGGCCTTACCTTCCTCATGGTGGTTACATTCTGTTGAGCTTCTCACAACAAAAGAATATTAATCAATATGCACAATGTCCGTCTGAGTGGAGAGCATCATCACTGCTGAAGACATCCTCATTGTTTCTGTTAGAAACTTTGCAACTGCTGCTTATTGACATATATTTGTTTGAGCTCCAGTGTAATCAAAACCACAGAATGATGTTTCTTTTTATTAATGCCTTTGACAAATGAGGAAAAAGAGGATTGTGAAATGACTCAAAGTCCATGTTTCCAGATGACAGCCTGCAAAATGTTTTTTAGAGGCATGCAGGTGACTATTCTTTAAGGTTAGATTAAATTAGATTAGATCATCTTAGATTACATTAGATTCATTAGGAGTAGAAATAGGATTAGATTCCATTAGATTAGGCATGGGATTAGTTTAGGGTAGATTAGACTGGAATTAGAATATGATTAGATGATAATTATATTAGGATTAGTTTTAAGATTAGTAAATATATTAGATTAGATTCGATTAGTTATACAATTAGTTCAGGTAATGTTCAATTTGATTCAATTAGATAAGGAATGCTGTTCAATTCGATTAAATTTTAATTGCCCCTTTTTGAAATTGGGTATAGTCAAAGCTAATTTTGATGGTACACAAGACGTGGAAAAGACAGCATTAGCAGATCGTGCGATAAAAGTAAAATCTTATATTTAATTAACTGTGTTTCTCTTAAAATGACTGTTGTCCACTTCTCCCTGTTCATGGAGCAGTCAAGGGCGGGACATGCAGGTCTGTCTGTGGGATCTGTGTGAAGGTCGAGGCGAGGTTACAGACTCAGTATGGGGTGGCAGTGTCGGATTCTGTCAGTGCTCCCTGCTGGAGACGAGCCCTGGGACCTGGCTGCTGGCCCACCCGGGACAACAGACAGAGGAGGTTAGATATCAGGCCTTATATTTTCCATTAAAAAATATTTCGATCAATTGTTGTTGTTTTTTTGTTCCGTTAAAGTTAAACCAATATGGGAATTTGAATGCTGAGAACGATATTTGAAGCTGCCAATAACTACTATTTTCAGGTCCAAAAAGTCTACAAAAATACAAAGATTCTAAGTCACAAGTATTTCCCCCAGAATTTAATTCTTTACATGCATAGATAAACGCAGAAGAGAGCTATTTATTTGCTTTTCCTGCCCAGATTTCCCAGCCAGCTTGCAAGATATGAATCAACAGCTTTCCAGTTGTAAAGCAAGTTTAGTCCGTTGCTTTGGGTGAAAGTATCCAACAAATGGCAGCTATGTTCAAGACCAAAACACATCTTTGAAATGACTGGCAGGTGAGTTGCAGGCAGGTTAACTGGTTAAACAGTATCACTTGAGAGTAAAACAGAAGAAACGCCAACCTGCACAAACCTGACCTGACTTGCCTTTGCCAGCCTGCTGGATTGGCTTTCAGCATCTGCACATATTTGTGGCTTTTAGTAGCCTAAGTAAGTGGAAAATTGGAAGTCCCACCACATGTTTGTCGAGAGTGTTTCACTTACATCAAAGCTGGCTCTGCTCTCATCTTTCCTTTCCATATCACCGTTGTGATCCTTAACATCTGTTCCGACCCACTAATGTGTAGTGGCTTGAATTTGATCATATGGCTTATGAAATATTTTTTATTGGGCGTCAGTGAATGTGATGAGTCAGTGTGATACGTGAGCAGACACTTAGCAGCCAGGAGCTGTCAAACAACAATCCAAACAGCGTCACTGACAAAGCTATCTTCATGTCATAAGTCAACCTGCAAATTACAAGGATGGACTCCAGGATAGGAATTTAACACCAGCCACCAGCCAAATGCAGCCCAGTTTTGGCTGTGGCTCATAACATGCCACTTGGCTTGACTTGCCTATATTCTTTGTGTAGGTAAGAAAGTAAGATTGAATATGTGAACAGACATTTTGGAAGGTAACTAACAAGGATGTCTTCTGAAAAGTGTTTTGGCTGGTAAATCAGTAAACGTGTTAGATTTTAGGAACCTACCAGCCCACTTTGACTGGTGGATTAAAAAGTAAAGTCCCAGGCCAGATGGCACAGCAGACTGTGCTGTGGAATGAGCTCACATTTGTGGGTACACATACAGTACATTATGTGGATCTTAACAAATGTATGTTCACCCACATGCTCTGGGTTTTGTGTAGAGCCAGTCTCAGTGAAGCGGGACAGGCAGCAATTTAGCCACCTCTTATTGCCTCCAGATTCATGTTACTCACTTCACTGTGGAGGAGCCACACTTGAAAGGGACAGAGCGGTCACCTGATCCAGCCAAACGTGCCTCTGCTAACTCCAGTCCGCAAGGCCAGGCATCAGGGCGCCTGTGATTCCGAGCACCTCAATAATTCCATTGTCCCAACAGACAGACAGACAGACAGACAGACACACATGCCACGCACACACACACACACACACACACACACACACACAGTCTGCAGCTGATTTTGTCATTTTGTCTTCCCACCCCATTCCACAGAGATCACTGGCCGAGGCAGATGCTTATCATGCATCCACAAATAAACCACCCACACAAATAAATTCCCCCCAAAAACCATGCACCTCACACCGTCGTGGTTTTGCTCCATAGGTATGTAACCAAGAAGCACAGCCTACTAATTTCCTGCTGAGCTATTTTCAGGTGGTTGTACTGTTTACCGCGTGCAGTGAGGCTCCTGCCAGTGGATTGCTGCCATAGCAGAAACATTAATTAATAGTGTGGGTGTTTTATTTACGGGCAGTGCGATGCCACACAAGAACATTCCAGCACCTGAGGCACAGGCAGCTTCTTAAAGGCCCTCTTTGTCAGGCAACCAGAGGTAAACATGCAGGACAGATGTGGCGTAGCGATAAAATACAGATCGCTCCCTTAAAGGGCTGTTTAATCTGAGGTCTAATGAGGATGAATATGCGGATCATCAGGGAGGAAGTTGGCGGAGTGGGTTTTGGTGCTGTAGTGTGCCCGTACACACACACACACACACACACTTCATTATAGGTTTCATTAGGCTGTGTGTATTTTATCAGAATCAGTGCCAATGTGTGCAGGAAAACACCATTCATGTCATGGGGTCATGCTTTAGCAGGATTTATTATAGACAGCGGGACGGCTGCTCTGCCCTGATGGATGGTACTGTACCGCTGGCGGGAGGCACTCTCAACTGCTGAGGGCTCGACCTACGACAGAGTCAGGCTGCAGCTTTATTAGCTGAATTCAGAAGACAAGCAAATCTTGGCAGATGGCTTATAGTGTCTTGCTCATGGCTTTTATGTATTATATATAACTGCAATTTTTCTAAGGAAACTTGATGGTAATAATAATCAAAGATGAATCAAAGGTGCACAATGAAAAACTGCTGGAGGTCAGTTGAAGTCGGGACCCTTTAAACCCAAATGACAAAAACCCGAAAAAAGCATGTAATGTAATGGCTGAGTCTCCATGGTTTTTATCATCAGTCTGTCTCAACCAGTGAGTCAGACTGTTGTTAAAAGGGTCCTCACTCCACCCACTGCTATTTTACATAGTGCATCTTTAATTAAAAACAAGTTTACCATAAAACTTAAATTATTAGCCAGGGCTTCTGTTTGCTTTCATCATCAAAACCAGCGGCCTGCATTTGGGACCTGCGCCTAATCAGGACCTGCCTTTATTTGCTGTTGCACAAAACTCTTGCTCAGCAAAAACTATAAAACATAACTAAAAGATTCCAGAAAATTAAGGATAAAAAACATCTCTCTAATCCACACAAAGCTAGCATTTTCTGACCAGTGGCCATCCAGCTAACTGATGAATTTTGTGCTTAGTCTACGTTTTTGTCAATTTCTGAAGGTTCCCCTCTTAAATTTTGTCAGTTTCGTCAGTTTTGCATAGTGTACCTTAAAAGAGTAAAAGCATTTATGTAAAAGTCTGACATGGCAAAGGCCTGGTCACCTGGTTTTGAGGTAAAGCACAACAACTCTGAGTATCAGTTAGGTGATTTTAGCATGGCATAATTATGTCGGTAACCTAATTTAGCTTCACTAGGTAATTTTGCACACTGGTTCCCCAAATGGCAGCAAGAGGCAACCATTTGAATTTTAAAGACTTCAGTATACAGATGTCCTGTCACATTCTGTCAGTAAACTAAATGTATGATCAGTGTTTTTGGGGTGGAAATGCTGAGTAGGTTCAGTTATTGTATTATTGTAGGCCAGCTTTTGCATTTTCAGTTGTCATTCATCCCCTCCTGTGCTGTCAGCAACAATACCTGACACTATAATAATCATATTCTATGAAAATATCTTCAGTTTCATCTGTTTGTCCACAATAATGGTCAAAATAATTCAAGAGCATTTACTGTGTCCCAGTTAGTGAGGCATAGACAGCAAACTGGTGTTGCAGCAGCATTTCATGATTTAGGCTGACAACAAAATTTTTCACAATGCATTTTAATAATATGATTATGATGTCTCCCTGCAGATCAAGATCATTGAATTGTCCAGTAAGGCTCCAGTCTGCACCCTGATACCAGACGCTAAGCTGGGGATGGTTATGTGCATCAAACTGTGGCAGGTAAGCAAAAGGCTGTCCTCTCACATGCATCATTTTCATAGCAATTGTTGCTATAGTTTCACCTTTAATTATAATACTCTTGAGTGTTTTTGTCACTACATGCCAAGTTCAGCAAGTTCACTTTAGAAACTGAAATCAATAGGAATAGAATCCCTTCCTTAGTTTCCTTCCACTTTTTAAATGATACTATTAGCTATAAACTGATTGGCCAGCTGCCCACAACAAGACGCAATAACAGATAAGCCAACAAATATGCTGAAGAGACATGGTAAGTGATTTATAGCCCACCAACTCGTCCTGGGCCATTTTTCCAAGCGTTTCTTCTCAGCTGGCAGAGAGCTGTAACACTGTAATTAGAGCATTTGGAAGGGCTGGGGGTTCACAGCCATATATCAGCCTGCAGCTGTACATCCAGTCAGAGCCACGCAGAAGTTCACTCTCTGTTTTGTAAATGCTGTCGAAAGTTTTATTTTCCACCCATTAACAAAACCCTGTAATTATTTTCATGCTTAATTATTAACTCTTTCTCGGTGGTTAGGGTTGGGGGCAGGGCAGAGCAGGTTTTTAGTTCATGGAAGACTTGAACAAATTGCGGGTGGTTTGGGTAAGTTTGTTGGGCCGTGCAGTTTAGTGGCAACAGCAGTCAGAACAGAACCTATCGTTCCTGGTGTGAATCAGGGACCGAAGTCCCATGCATTAATACTGCGTGCCAGGACTACTGTTCAGAATCTGAATAACTTTAATCTTCCAAAATCCAAAAACCAGACAGGTGACATTGTGTTGGTGACATTAATGTAGAGACACCTTGACGGGTTACAGAGTCTCCCAGTGCGCTCTGACGCTGTGTTTGTGTTTTTCTTTTGATGTCAGAGTTTCTCCCCGTTTCCTTTCATCGTCTGATTTATGAACCACTGTAGTTTCAACGTTGACTGCCAGGAAACATAATTATCAATTATATAATATTAGTGTAATACAGCACAGGCAGCTGTCTGACTTCAAAGCTGAAGAGCCCAGGTGATTCTAAATCATTCCAGGCTGATTCATTTCAATGCTGTGGCACGTTCATCTGTTACTGTCACTGAGTGACTCCAAGCTATGTGGAAGGACTGCAAACCTAGTCTGTATATATGAGTGTTTCAAGTAATTATTGCCAATGCCCTCCTCTCAAAAAATACACATACCTACAGGCAGGTTGAAAACGCTGGCTACACATTCTGTCGGTCAATTGTAAGAAGAAAAAGCATGTGTTGTCTTTCACATCAGCTCCTCATGTGTTACCCACTGTTTCCTTAACCTCGCACACACCAGGGGGGCAGCCACTGACACAGTCATCCTCTCTCTTTCTACTTGTCTCTCATGCTTTCACCATTCCTCCCTCATTCCCTTGAGGTGATAAGTTATTATCCCTCATTATTTCTAACACAGACCTACCATTATATATACATTGTCATTCTCTAAACCTTCTCTGCTGGAGTTTTTGGAAAAGATTAAACGCTGTGTTAAACTGTCTTCTCAGTTCAGCCTCCTTCCAACAAAATCCCACCCAGCTCTCTCCCACAGTTGAAACCCTCCATCCAGAGGGCAGCTCAGCTCACTCTCTGATCTCTGAGAATCTGATTGGCTGTGGAGCGCTGGGCAGTACAGCGGGCATGGAGGAAGAAAGTGCCTCCATATGTGGGTTTGCCTCATGTGGGGATGTTGGGCTTGGCCAGGGGGACAGTAGTGATGTATGATGTGCAAGGCTTTTAACGTGAACAGAGGCTGGGGGGAAAGGAAATGTTCCTATACAGATATCCATCACTCTCAGCTCATCACCCCACTGCCTCGCGGCCATGACATCATGGTGGACCGGGACAAAAACCGGAGCACACGATTGGTTCCTTATGTTGAACCGTGCCTGCCTAGGCCCTGTGGCGGCCACATCAACAAACAAGGGCTCTTGGTTATTCTTGGTTTTGGATGGTCTTCCCACATGATAAGCGATGGACATGTAAGTGTTAGCTACTAATACACAAACATCAGCTCCTGGAGACAAGACTTTGACCAGTAAGGTTGGTACCGGTAGTTTTTGGAATGGAGCTGCTGATAACATATTTTGAGGTGATGCTCAGTTGTGAGGAAGATGATTCTACTACTAATGATAATATTTATGTGGAATCTGATCAAACTCGGTTCCGGTCAAGGGCTCTGCATAGACAACCAATTTAATATTGATCAGTTATTAATAAAATATGTAATCTACTACATCCTATCAGGGGTTGATTACACAGACTACACTGACTAATACTAAAATAAATATATATTTATTTGTCATTATTATTATTATTATTGTTATTGCTATTATTTTTCTTTTCTTTATTCTTATTTTAATGCTGCCTTACCCTATTTGTTTAAATACTTAAACACTTGAACTTGTGATCATGCTTACAGGTCTGTAATCAAAATGAGAGTACATGTTCATTCGATTGTATTTGTTGCAACAGCAAGACATTTCCCGTAGTTCTTCTAATTTGAAATTAGTATTTTGCTAGGATGCCTTGTGTTCTACTTGAAGGCTACAGACCAACTCAGTGATCTTATTCTAATGTAATGTAGCCTGTATGTTTTGATACTTGAAACGCATAAAGTTTCTTTGTACTTTTCAGTGTCTATACATTTTTTAAAAATAACACTCTATGTGTTGAATAGGATTTCTGTAAGCATGGGTTAAAATCAGATAGGAGAATTGTGGTTTGTCACTGGTATTGGTATCAGCTACCAAAATTCTAGTAGTGTGGCTGTTATTTTATTGATGCCAATTAACAGAGGCAAGCAGACTCATTTGTTTTGGCATATGTTCAGTCACCTGTCTTGTGTAGTGTGCAAGGTAACATTTTGAAAAGAATTTGTCAGAGGTGACGCCCTAGCAGCTTGCCGGGTGGAGTGCATACCACTCACCATTGGGCTAGATCCCCAATGTTGTTTAGTTCAGCAGGCAACCTTTCATGGCAGAGCCAACAACAGCCTGAACATGGACTACAGCTAGTAAGAATCATCAACATGTGCAAGGCAACACAGCAACAGTCTAATGTGACAAGTTACTGTTGAAGTAACACCCCCCATCATTGGTTGTATGTGAACTACATGATCCTAATTAAATGGCCTTACACCACTAATGACAAGATCAGTCTGATGTGTCACTCCTTGTGAACATATCTCTAATTAGACTAATTCTAAAGAGGATAGTGGCTCAGCAACATATACAAGATGCTCTTGTGACATTGCGTGTTCAAATCAAATTTATGAGCCGTGTAACTTCTAAAATAATCTTAAAATTAGCTATTAGACGAGAAAATGTCATAATGACAGTGAAATGTCTCAAAATCAGTGCTGTCATATATCATGCACATATATTGATGCAGTTTCATCACAACAACTTTCCTGTCAGTCTTGAAAGAAACTGGTGTGAAGATGAGCAGGTTGGACACCAACCAGTTGCCGTGCTTTAGAGGGCCCAACCCCACCTCTCTCTCCCTGTTGACTTTTCCTCTCTCTCCATCCTGCATCCATCTGTCTTTCCAGCTGCTCTGGGGTGATGAATCCCCTCCTGAAGCCCCAGCTCCACTCCAGCAGAGAGCCCTCTTGTAGAAGGGCCTGTGGAGGATATAATGAATTAGGTGTCTACCCAGGGTTCCCTGACCTCTGACCCATGACATCATCAATCAAGGAGGTCCTACACTTAAGTGAAGTGCACAGGGCCATGATGAGCCCACAGCCTGCAACTCTTAGCCCGGGCCCTGCTGGCAAGCAGGAACCACTGGTTTTCACCTGTTTTTATTTGTTTTCATAATCCTGTAAGTGTTCGTCCTCGCTGATGTGTTTGGAGGGAATACATGTCTCTCTCTATAATTTGTTTAAAGCTTGAAAAAAAAAATATAGCATTAAGTGAGGAGAGGACTTGAAGATGGATGATAGAATGGCCCCTCACACATATGGAAAGAATTTCTCTCCCTCTTCTCCTCTGCCTATGCAGGGCACGCTGCTATTGCTAGGCGCCTGTTGGTATTTGTGAGCAGAGACTTAAAAATATTGTACACAGTGCATATCTGTGCTGCGGGGTGTTCATAGATCTTGTCAAATTCATTGCGTGGTTCCAAAGGCCAATGCTCTGTCTTTTAAGATAGAAGACAGGCCTCTGGCTTCAGTCATCATCTGCATAACATCACAAGAAAAGGTGGATGTGAGGGGGTGTGGTTTGGTCGTTTACATACCGAGAGAGAAGAATGATGCAACTTCAGGAAGGAGAGAAAGAGGCAAAGGGAGCTGCAGTGCTTTGTCCTTTCCTTCTCTACTTCCTTCCC
>OMLB01062671.1:0-14432 GCA_900302555.1 Myripristis jacobus | reverse complement strand
TCCCTCCAGTGGTGGCATGATATATGAAGCCCTCAACTTTTATCAGCTCACCTTTATGTTCTCATTCACTAAAGTGATTTACAAGCTCACTGTATTCCTGCGCACAGCCCCGCTGCCCGGCTGATACGTACTCCCTCAGAGACAGCAAGCAGGTACTGAGAGGTTATCTCTGACTCCCAGTGCATTTAGTCCACAAGCAGGCTGTCAGACAAGGCTTTGTGGGTGATACAGGCCGTAGGTGAGTCTGTTATAGATGATGCCTGCAGGTCATTAATGTCATCAGGAAATATGTGTTTGCACTTGGCTACATTTGTGACACAGTTTGCAGCCTTAAACTATTCTCACTTGGATGATCTACTATGATGAATGCACCACTTGTAAACAATGGGCCTGTAGTTACTACTGGTGTTGTGTTGACACTGGGATGATGTTAGGCTTTTGTGTATGTATACATATTTGCACTGGTGTGAGTATGCATTTGTTTTGCCTTTATCAGATATGTAGTACATTTGCTATGCATGCATTTGTGCCTCTATTTTTACTGTATGTGTTCTGCAGTGCACTGTAATTAATACATGGGCCTTTTTTCTTATTGTTAATAAAACTTAACTAAAACTTAAATAAAACTTGTGAACAGCAAAAATAATAGGAGGCAGCACAAGAAAATGGAATGTACATAAGACAAGCAAAACAGGAGAGTTAAATATTTAAAAAAAAAAAAATAGGGCTGCAGCATTATGACAGTGCAAAATAATAATGAGACACAAAATTGCTGAACTGGAATGAACATTTATTTAACACTACTGTTATTGTCTCCTCTGTCTATGTTTGCTTAAGTAGATCTGTGCTCTGTCTGCAGTGCACTTATTTAATTTAAAAAAAAAAACAACAACAACTATCAACTAAGTACATGTCCACAGTTAATCAAAAAACTAAACATTGTAAAAAAAAATTAAATTAGTGAAAAAGAAAATATGAAAATAAATAAATGAAAAATAAAAAGACAGTGTCAGTAGCAACTAGCAGCATGTCTTTGTTTTTGGTCCCAATGAACATTTATTAAAACTAATGTATTGTTCACTTGAGCACAGCAAAATATTTCAAAACAAAAATATGTGCGTTGTCTCTGTTTGCTTAAGTATTACTTTAAATTTTAGAGAAACATATCAGCCTCGTGAGCGCAGGCTGATGCCGAAATGCCAGATATCGGACTGATTAATCGGTCAACCACTATTAAACATTGTTTTTAGAGAGATAGTATTTTTACTGTGTGCAGGTCCGCTGTAGTTTTCAGTGGCAGCAGTGAGGCCTGTAGCTTGGTGATACAGATGAGGAGCAAAGTGAAGAGTGCTGTAATGGAGTGCCAGGAGGAGGGAGCAGCAGACTGACGAATGGAGCCCACAGCATCTCTCTTGGTGTCAGCAGAAGCTTCCAGGATGATAACCTCTGCTCTGTTCTCCTCTGAGCACCACACAGTGGTTTCTGTGGCTTTTACTACAGAGTTCTCATCTCACATCTTAACCCCCCACCTTACCCAATTTTGTCTGCTCCCTTTCCCTATCGTTGGCCATCTTTTTCAACCCCCTCCTGCCTTCCTCCTGTTTCCTTTCTTCCAGACAGAATCGGGTCTTGGACCTCTCCTGTTGGCTGGCTATGAGGATGGCTCCCTGCTGCTATGGGATGTGTCACACAGATCTGTGCTGAGCCAGGCCACCGCCCACCCTGAAGCTGTCATGTGCTTGACCTTTGATCCCAAGCAACTGAGGGGCATCTCAGGCTCCTCAGAGAAGAATCTCTCCCCTTGGATGCTAGACGAACAGAACAACCTGCAGGTCAGTGGAGCAGAAGAAGCGCGGTTAGCAGGGTGGCATAAGGAGTCAGCAAAACGACACTGTAACCACAGAAGATTTATATTTAAAAACCAACATATTTCGGCTGCAGTAGCTCATTTCAGCGAAGAATTGCATGCATTAATGGCAATTAATATATTCCATGATGGAATTCCCCTTTGAAAAAGTGTCTTTAATTTAAACACTGAACTTAAACGTGCTGATTAACTTTCAGGTGCAGGAGTTCTATAAAGAAACAGGATGTCAGAAATCCTAGAGCCCACTAGGATAAGTAACCAGTGTATTTCTTACTGTAGGCATGAAAAAGATCTCTCTTGTCCCATGATGATGCAGTTAAATACATTAGAAAATGTTAGAGGACTAGGGGCGGTTGCTCAGGGTTGCTCACCAGGTATGAGTGCATGCTCCTTGTTGGGGCTGGGTCCCGACTGCAGCGTCCTGGGTTTGAATCCGACCTCGGGCCATTTGCTGCATGTCATCCCCTCTCTCCTCTTTGCCTGCCCCGTCTCTCTCCACTGTGACTGTCAAATAAAGCAGAAATGCCAAAAAAATAACCTTTAAAAAAAAGAAACTGAGGACTCGCATCTAAGAACTTTCACACAGGGAACCACAAAGGGAAACAGGTGCAGTTTCTGCAAGTGTGTTTGCCTGTGTTCTAGATACACTGTGAATGTTCTACCTGCTTACTTGCATCAACCTCACATGCATCAATAGTTGCATCAACCATTCTGGGAGACAATATCTCCTAAATGTCTAAAATGTAAAACTGTATAGGAGTGGATGAAAGAAGTGTTGCCTTCCTCTCCAGGCTCTCTGGGAAGTCACTAGGGGCCAAAGAGGAAGAGGCTCAGCGTGGCTCCAGGGCCATAAATCAGCCGCTGGTTACACTGCATTGGCAGGGCCAAGAGCCAGGTCGTCACTCCAGAGTTCAGCCACCCACACATACACTGACATGTAGTCACACGTTGCACCTGAGCCGTATCCTTGAAAATATATCAGATCACAACTTCTTTTTCCTTATGTATGATCCTGTAATGACATTTGCTCCCAGTTTTATTTTTCAATAAATTTCACATCGTTATTAGCACATAACTCTAAAATGCCAGTGCTTGCCAAAGTTTCTCTTATGTTGAGATGATTTGCTCTTCATATTAGCATTTGCAGGAAAGACACACATATTTGTTATAGTCAGTTACTGTGGAGGGCAAAGGAATAAAAACTTTTGGCAGGAATATTGTGAATACATGTTCTTTTGTGTGGATCCATGCCACCATACCTTAAACACAGTACTGCCTTGCCCTGTCAAGAACAAATACATACCCATACTTCGTTCCAAACTCTACATTAATGCTGCTGCCACAGCATCTTCCACCAACCTCTGGTCTAACTGTTGCAGTGACTCAGACCAACAAAAAACATCACATCAGCTCTGAACCATAATTCATCTTGCACAGCAACCAACGTATCAGAGTCGCAACGCCTCATTTGACGCTATATTTTCTGTTGATTTCATGAGCAAAAGTGAACGGCCCCATATCTCAGCCAACCCTCATGAATCAGAGCGGAGGGGAGCCTGAAGCTGTTATAGTACACTCCTGCACTGGGAAGGGGTATTATTCTTTCCAAGGCTTTTTACAAATGAATGCTTGAATTAGAAATATTTGCAAAGCCCTAGTTTTTTCACCCTGAAAATGTGTCTAGAAAAACAAAGGGAAGGATTTGATTCAATATACCAAAACCAGGAGAAAGGTGGTTATTTGGTTTATTTTGCTCAAGCAACAAAATATTGATTCAGCATGTAATCCAGGATGAAGATGACAGGAAAAAAGCACAAGGAGGCGGAAAGGATCCAGCAGGGGCTTTTAAATTATCCTGAAGTGCAGCACAGTGTGACGTCCAGACAGCTATCCCCGGTTCTTCCCACAAAAGTATTTTTGTGCGGCAGCAGTGAGGGGGGGACCTGCCGGCTGGCGGCCCCCGGGCCGAAGGCCCTGATGGACGACCCGTGAGAGGTAATAAAAATATCAAAACCTCGGAGGCCCCTTAACCAAACAAAAAACACATCTGCAGTAAAGGGAACAGTAGTTCACAGTGGGAGGCTGCAATAAAGGCTGAGGAGGCCGTAAGTGCCACAGCATCCCACTTCCCACAAATCAGCCCTGCATTACCACCCAGTGTAGTAGAACAGGCCAGCAAGGCAGAGATGTTGCTGTTTGGGAGCTGGGGGGGAAACTGAATGTGACACAACACAGTGCAGTCATGATTTAGTAGAGGTGAAGGGCTGTGAAGTGAGCTTATCAAGCCCAGATAAGGTCAGATAGCCTCAGGAATGAAGGTTAATGTATTGTACACATGGCTTCCAGAAGCCTTTATCTGCTCTCACTGAGCTTTGGAGACCTGGCTGGCTCGGTATCTGTTCCTAGGAATGATGCATCAGCTATTCAGCTTCTTTTTTTCTCTCCATGTAGAATATGTTTTTGTTGAATGTGTCAGACAGAGAATATGAGGGCGTGGATGTTTAGAGGTTTTCAGGCTTTTAAGCCAGGTGGACTCATATACAGACGGCCGCTCAAATGTATTGACATGTGCAGTGACAGGTTCCTTCAGAATAGGACAGCGGTGGAGAGTTGCAGAAAGAGAGAGCAGCCATAGACAGAGGAAGATTAGCAGTGCAAATCAGGCATAGCTGACAGTGAGCTATTTCTGAGGCTGATGACAGTTCCTTACAGGCGGGGCAACTGATCCTCATCTTCACCAGAATGTAAAAACATCCCCGCTGTCTCCTAGTCACCTGCATGGTGTTTTGGGGAAGCAGGAATTCCTGCGGCCCTCAACCAATTTGGATGTGTCCTGATCAATGTCAGTCCAGATCAGGCCCAGTCAGTCTGCAACTGGACTGATGTATGTCTTCAGTCATAGCTCTTCTGATGTGTGGGCCAGCTGTCATAGAAATCATGTCTCTTTTGAGTTTATTTTATCCCGCTCTTTCTGAATGGGACTGCTCACCTGTTTGACACGGCCATCTCCTGTCAGCTAGAGCCAAGCTCTGACAGGCCAGGTGACAAAAGGCTGTAATCTCCCTGCTGCCGAGTGTGATTCAAGGCCGGGGTGTGTCAGAAATACCTGCGAAAATCCTTCCAGCCACTAGGCTTGAATGAGTGAGCGATGATGGGATGTTTCAGTAGATCAGTGTGAACGCCAAGATTGGTGCCAAGAGTGAGGAAAGGAAAAGAGAGAAAAGGAGAGTGATACTTGAATGAGAACTGCCAAGTGGACGCTCCTTTTGAACGTCTTTCTGTCGGCGAGATGCTACAAAACAGGATCTTGAAGTGTGAGTTTATGTTGGAGCTCCCATAGCCCACAGAAAGTCTTGTGGGTCCAGCTGCTGAGCAGAGCTGGTAGGCTCATGACAGCTGAGAAAACCGGCATTGAAATAGCAGGCCTGGTCTATGTGCATGTGTGTGTGTGTTCAAGCTGTAACACAAGCCAGGAAGGAGCATACAGGCAGAAAAGTGAATGATGAGGCACAAAGACGGATTCTGTCTATGATGAGAGTTTGATAGTGAGGGAGCAGGCGGAAGAAAAATGGGGCGTCAAGAAAAGCAAGCCAAGACTCCCAGGTTAGAGCTAATGGATTTCATTAGGCATTGAGTCCTGGCTAATGGTATTGGAGGAAGATCGGGGATGTTTCCTGTGTATTCATTCAACAGTGTTGTTGCACCACAGAAAGAACATCACTAAGAGTAGAGAACATGAAATTAAAAGGTAGTATAATTTAGCCAGATTTCCATTGAAAAGGAAAACCGGTGTAGTCCCAACATTGAGAAAAATGATTTTACTGTGATACAGTATCCAAATAACAATTGCTTTTGTACTGCAGCCCTTACCAAAACAGCGGCAGATGTGTGACTAAAACTTAAGATTACCATCAAGCACCGCTCAAATACATGAAACCTACATGAAATCACAGAGGAAACACTGATCATTTTCTCACTGCCAGGGTAGGTGCAAACCAGAACCATCCATTTAAATTCGCAGTGGAAGATAATCCTGCAGCCATTTTCTCACTACTTTTTCTCTCTGCTTTCGTTGACTGGAGAAAGTAAAAACGAGCCAGTAGGTCATGCTAAATGACTATTACTACATCATTAACCATTCACTGCTTACAACTGACCCCTTAACGAAATAAATGCTTTTTCCTGACACAAACTACGGGAAGCAAAACAAACAAAAATAGACACTTAAACCCATCATTATCAGGAGTGTAATGCAAACCAGATGGAGAGAAGTTGGGGCATACCAACTTCTTGAGGTAATAACAGGGCTCCAAACAATCTTTCACCTCCTAGGGTCCTTTTTAGCATTGTTTCTGGCTTGCTTTGTCTAATCAGCCACACAGCTTCACACTATTGGTACCAGTGATGATGGGTTGATTAACTTTTGAAAATTCCATTAATAAAAAAAAAATAAAAAATTGAAAAATCACGCCACTGCCTGTTCCGAGTTTAGCTTTCTTGCTCCTTGTTGATCAATGACATTCCTGCCTGCTCTCTTTCTCCCGTTGCATTCCACTTTATCCACTTGGGCAGGGAGTACCTGGCTTATATCTTCCACATGGAGCCTGTGGATGGTTCCAGCCCGGAACAGGAGCATGCAGATAAATTCTCCGATGTCTCCTCCCGCTCAGAACCATTAGTCTCCCTGGACGCAGCTTATGAAGTCAATTTTACGCTGTCCAGTTTGATTTCAGCTCCCACAGCCAGATGTTTATGTCCTATTCACCGACACAGTGGAGATCCCTAGCCCGCAGGAAGAGCACGTTCGCTCTCCAGGAATGTCCGCCACAGCAGGCCCTTTAGATTGTGATCTTAGCCGCCATTTATTACAATATGTCAGAATGTTGCCCCTTTACAGAGATTGATACAGTCCTAGGGATACTGTAGATCACAGGGAGAGGGAGCTGTGGCTAATCTTTAGCAGGCAGCCATTACAACAGTGTATTTATTGGGTCTCTTCTCCTGCTGACCGGACCTTTCAGTGCAAATGCAATTCATCAGAGGTGCTTAAAGCAACAACGCCTCTGCAAACAAGCATTTCAGCGAGGTGGTCTCTCTTTCTCGCGTAATGTGACAAAGGTAACTCAAGCCCCGTCGTGCCTCTTTTACTCCAAACCAAATAGTGGGACGCCGAGAGATTTGCTTGCGGCCCTCGTGCTGTAATGTTTTATGGCCGATGATTGAGTCCCAGGAGTCGACTCCGCCAGGTTCAACAGACATCCAGCCCTCCAGTCCGACCTCAATCATCAGATCAGCTGATAGTCTCTCTGTGTCGCTGTTTTTGTTGGACACACTTTCCTAGATGGCAGTGATTAAGTAACTCCTTGACCAAATTGGTGTGTCTAATAATTGTTTTCTTCTCCCATAGTTGGGCCATAGGTGCATGGTTTGAGTAATAGATTTCTCTGGCAGCAACAACAAAGAAACTGCTGATCGTTTTCCTCATGGTTTGATATGCAAAGTTTTAGTTGGCCTTGGTGTAGTAGCCATAGTAACAACATTCTTGCATTGAACTGTTTTTATCTGCACTGTAACAGCTGTGAGTGTGCATGAGTGGAAATGTATCTAATACATGTGTCTCTGCATGCATGTTTTATACATGATTGCAAAGTCTTTCAACTCTCAGCCTCATCTCTCTCTGTGGTTCTTCAGCTCAGGGACCCTGTTGCACTGGTCAACCCTGGGGTTTCCCAGCTGTGTATCCGGGGGGATCGTAAACTCCTGGCATCCGCAGGTTGGGACCACAGGGTGCGGGTGTTCGGCTGGAAAAAGCTGCGACCACTGGCAGTACTCCAGCACCACAGTGACATGGTGCTCAGCGTGGCCTTTTCTGACCACCAGGACCCAAGATACACTCTGCTGGCCGCGGGATCCAAGGACCAGCGCATCAGCCTCTGGTCTATATACAATGAAGGAGCTGACACCAGTTGAGCTTTTAAGCACTGGATGGATATTTGGACCTTTTAATTGATATTTTGTTCAATTCTTACCTTCATCTGGACTGATGTTGGTATGGCCCAAGATGGTGTGCCTCCAGTCCCTAGACCATTGGATTATTCTCTGGATAATTGTATTTGGTTCAGGAACATTTTCTCTCTTGAAATAGTGAGTATTGCATTGATATGCAAGGCCAGTGTATTGTCCTATTCAGCTGACCATAAACTCCTGAAGTAGGATTTCAGCTGTTTGAAAAGGCTACATTCCAGATCAAAATCTTATCCACAATGGACAAAAAATCTGTTCATATTTTGGCTTGTGTATCCAGAACTTTATGCACATACCTGAGAACTTGATAGGCTTTCACACCATTCCTGTAGCTGGTAGTCCAGTCCAAATATCGCAGCTCTCTCAAATTATTAATTAGGCAAGCGCCAACTTTTACCTCCTTCTGTTCACCAAAGCCTGATGCTCTTTGCAGCTGTATTTTTGTATTGGCTTATCTGATAGGAGATGTGCTCCAGTGGACTTGAATTTGAGGTACAAGTTGCACCTGAGCGGCTGTGTAATCCAGTGTTGTTATTCTAGCAGGCCTTAGTTTAACATGAGCCCTCTATTCTGACCTGAGCTGTATTTGTCAAACAGTGTTAATCACAGCAGAAGCAAAGAGAACACAGAGCTGTTGGTTTAGCAAAGCTGCTGACCAACAATGGCTATTGACAACTAACATTGCCTGTTTATGAACTGTTGCCAGGTTTTTCCTTAACAAATGTTGCCTTTTTGCAATGGCAAAAAAATATCATATATATACAATAATGTCAACGTAGTTGATAGTAATAATTAAAGGAAAAAAAATATTTATTAACATTCTTTGCTTAAAGGGAAATTCAGCATTTGAATATTGAAACTGGTATTGTAACTGTCTTGTTGCAATTACTGATACTAATTAAATGCTAGATTTACTTCACTCATAACACCAAATACAGATGTCTTTTTTGGAAAATTACATTTGTCATGAATAAGGTCAATGGTCTTGTTGTGAAAGTCCCAGAGAAAATAGAGAGGTGTTGTTTTTCTGTCCACTGTCTCTAATAATATCTCTGTGAGTCAATGAGCAGCATGGGAGCTCATGTGTTACAACGCCATGCCGAGAGGCCCAGTCCAGGACTTCAAACGGTATGCAGACGTTCTGCATCATAAAGGATCTGCCTCCTGGGATGACCCCAAGTTGAGAAGCTCGTCGTGCTTTACAGGAAAGGCCTGAGAAATCAAAGAGCCAGGCTAGCATAACAGTCGTGAACCGCCATTGTAGGGAGGAAAGACGAGGCCGTTCGTCAGACAAACTGCCTTGCAATATCGCTGCTGTCTTGATCAAAAATGATGGCAGGTTCGGTGGGTTTTGTTTCTCTTTTCCGAAGTTTCGTATTATGATCTCTGTGTGTTTGAAATCTGGTAAAACTGCAATTTATAATAAATATTTTTTTTTCCTTATTGCATGATAATGTACTTTTTTGCAGATGCATGGATTTCTCTCTGACAGCAATGATATGTATTGTCCTTGTCTCTTGCAGAGGTTCAACCATACCTTTTGTCCCTGACCCCGTTTGTGACATCTTGCATTTGTAATAGCTTCCTACCTCTCCTGTAGGCTTTGAACAAACATGAGAGGTGGCGTTGGCCGGCTTCCGTCCATTCTCTGATAAATCACACGCTGGGTCCATTGGTGCAGATGTCTGCTGAATGGAGCAGACAGCAACCCACTGGTCTAAGAAGGGTTGGGGTGGAAGGGGAGGACCTCATAAATCACTTCATAATGGATCATTTAGGAAGTCAATAAATGGACAGGGAGACCCCCACTACAGAGCCGGCTTCACAATAGGCCCTGCGCTTCACTTATCACCTAGCGTGTGTCTTCCATGGCCTTGGAGGGCAGGGGTCAGCCTGGCTTTGTGATTGGACATAATCCATTCTCAGTTGTGTGTCTCTGTATGGATTTGCGGGTGTTGGTGTTGGTGTGTAAGTGTGTGTGTGTTGTTGATGCTGTCACCCCCTGGCTTAAAACACTCTGGGCGTACTCGTGGAGGATTATATTACTAGGTGGGGACGACGCACTGAGCCTCATTGTTTAGAAAACATAAATGACGACAAAGAATGATTGTAAGAAAATAATCCCTGTTCTGCCAGAACGTGAGCCAGTGCTCCACCTCACGGTCTGGTTGGTTTTATTTATTTTCTTGAATGTGAATTAATATGAATGTATCAAGGCTCTTGCGCTGCAGTGATGATGTGTTTTGATGTTCTGCATAAAACGTCAATCAACAAGTGTCACGTGTAACATAAACTGCAGTACCCATTGGATTAGTGAGAATCCTGCGAGGGAAGGGTGGGTGGGTGAAACACACGCTCTGTTATGTAGGCTGAGGAGTCTGGTTGGTTTACCTGGCTTGTTTTTAATAACTGTCCCCAGCTGAGGCAGACAGTCGAGGCGAAGCGGCAGAAATGTACACAAGAGGTAAAAGCAAACGCAGTGAAGCCCTGATGGGCCTGTCACAACAGATGTTCCAGATGCAGCTGAGTGTCAGATGATGCCTCGGGTTGCATTATCATCCATCCTCCACCTCCTCATACTTCAATGGCAAGTCCTTGGCACCCTGTCTCCTGGAGCTCAAGACATCTGGGCATATTCAGTGTTCAGCAACTTGACTGGGCTTTCGCGGGTCTCACCCTTCCTCTGCGTGAAATTAATGATAGATGCGTATATTATGCTTCAAAATGGCCCGGGCCTGTTGAAAGCATGCCAGAGCTTATTGAGGTGTGTGTGAATGTAATTGAAGATAATATTTTCCAGTACAGGCACCGCACTGATACTATGGGTGAATATTGAATTGCAGTTCTTTATGCTTCCTCTAGTAGGCGCAATTTCCTTGATTTGCAAACTTTGAGACTGTCCACTCTTCATTTAAATACATTTCAAAATATTAAAATGTTGTCTGTATCGTTGGCCTCTAACACCAGGCTATAAGATACATCCAGTTTTCATTAATAGACACGTGGAAGGGAAAAATCACTACCCATATTTCATATAGACTCTTCATAGCTCCTGTTTAGGCTGTAGGGCTTAATCCAGAGGTAAACAACAGGTTAAACTCCCTCAGACAGACACACATCAGTCTCGGGACCCGCATTTTTGTCTTTGTTTTGTTCATGGATTTGATTAAGTTCAGAATTGGATAATTGTTCATAATTGGGCGGGATAATGGGTATCTTTCTATATAATTCTATTAATTCACCTTTCTATCTTTGAAATAAATTATAGTGAAATAAAATACACCGCTTGTTATGCTGGTGGACCCCTGACACCCCCAATGGTCTTTGGACTCACTTGGAGCCACCTGACTAGGGGCACAATGGACGTCTAAATCCATTTTACTGTAATTATATAACATTTATTGCTTAATATAACCTTGTTTTAACTAGTGAGAGTAGTAGACCTAATAAGAAGTCGTATCTAACTTATGTGACAGCGTCTAGGCTACTAGCATAAATCAGCTAGCATTAAATCAATGGTTGTAATCAGAATATGATTACAACCGACTGGATGTCACAGTTTACCCACCTTTTTATCCATCACTGTGTTATGGTCTTATGTTAAATGAGACGTTGGCGATAGTTTCACTGATGTTGCTTTCGCTGTGTCAGAGCGGTAGTGTGTCCCGACCCGGCCTTTGACCCGTCTTCCCTCGCTGGGCCACATCAAGGCCCGACGGTGTGCGGACCAACCCGGCCGGGTTCAGGCTTCCTGCCGGGCCGCCCGGCCGCTCCTCAGCCCCTCCAGCCCGGCCACGGCTCACATCAAACGGGCCTCACATCTCCGGCACACTGCCGCCAGAACAAGGTAACAGGGGAACATAAAATACTGAACCGGGAAATATGGGTTTTTATGGGTCAAAAATAATATCAAAATAGTGAAGAACTATAAGCAACTGTGAATATTTGGCCTATAATAGGCTAGGAGATGGGGAAAAATGCTATAAAGCAGGAAAACTCGTTTAACACTTTTGACTTAATATAAACTCACTGTTAACTATAGATACACAATAAGTCCCTATAGGAAAACTACATAAGTTTTGTGTTTTATTTTCTTTATGTTTGGATCAAGCCTTTTCAATCAGTTCAGAATATAATTTTGGGGCCTTCATGTCCAGTCTTTCTCATTTAAATATATTTCCATGTGTAGCCTGATTTATGGTGTCGTCAAAACAGACGTTGCCAAATAAAAATATATATATATGTTCAAGAAATTTGCGAGCTGTTTCTTGTCCTAAAAATGTTTCTCATGTGCCTACTAATTCCTAAATAACTGGCATTAGACGGATTTTACTTTATTTTTTGTACGCGAGACATTTTACACTCAAATACATATAATTGCTTTTATGGCGCATTGGGCTCTTAATTTTAAAAATCTACTAGAGTGCATAAATATATAAACAAACTATATAAACTAACTAAATAAGTAACATTAAATGTCTTTATAAGGGTTGTAGGACCAGAGCACTTGATCCAGTAGTGAATAACAAGTCTACTCATGTTGTTGGTGGTGTTTCTGCTCCAAACAAAAAATCATTATACAACCAATTAGTCGCCGTTTAAATGAATGGAAACATTATTTAACCTTTGACACCTTTACAAGCCATTAAACAGTCAGAGGTCAGGAGCCCCCAGGCATCTTTTTTACTAGCTTGCAGCTCGCCAGCAGCCGAGTTCAAGGAGAAAAAAATACATTATTGAAATGAATCATTAGGATATGTTTCCTTTTGTGCCTTGACAGTCACAAATCCCCAAGCAGGCTGTTTTTTTCCAACAAGATTAACCTTGACAACAAAGCATTCCTCACAGGACTTCAAATAGGGGATGGAAATGGTTGCACAGATAGGGGGGAGCTGACATTCCTAAAATATCACCAAACTGTCCCATTAAATATGAACAATGATATCCCTCTGGGTTGTGGAGGGGAAATGTAAATGCTTTCTTTTTTTTCCTCTATTTGTGTGACATTGCGTGGTGTTCTCATTTTCTGGGAAGTCCTGTTGTTGAAAAGCCCACTTGGGACATTTGACAAGTTTCAAATGAAGATTAATTCATTAATATTTTTAGCAAGTAATCTGGGCAGGAAACATTGTGAAGAAAAATACTTGATAGGTAATTAAGAAATGACATTATATCATTGTCAGTACTTAAATGTATTTTTTAATTAATGTTTTCAACTGTTTATAAATTATTCTAATGTAGAATGCGATCTCTTATGACCTTATTACTTATAACAATACAGATATGAATGCCCTCTAATTGCTTATTTTAAACATCATCAATCTGTGGTAGACTAAGGTCTGTAATGTCATCAGAGTCCTTAATTTAGTTGCACACATGGTCTGTCAAGAGACAAGTCCTTGTGTTTGTGTATGTATAGGAAGTATGGTCTGTGAGTGCATGGACATGTGTGTGTGCGTTTTTCAGAGAACCAGGTGCAGATCTCAACATTTGAACCGGAGTTCATAATAGTGCAGCGTACTGTTTAGACAGCTTCCAAGTCCTCACTCCCTCTGACTGCAGGAACAGTGCTCACCACAACCCATTTCAACAGGGCAAATCCGGTCGGAGAAACCTGAACAATGCTCTCAGTGAGGTAAGCTCTTTACCCCCTCCTAGCACAGAATGGAAGACCGGTAGAAAGACCATTTTTTTTTATGAATTACAAGAATTTAATGTTTATTTTACAGATACAGAACAGTCATTCTGCTTCATTTATTTACTTTGAATTGCTGCAAGTCAGTGCCATGGTACAAGCTTCTCAGCGGCTCAAGATGTTCAGAACGTTTCAAAATCAAATCTGTCTTTTTTTTTTCTCCCTCAAACAAAAACATTTCGATGTGTTTCGACATCCTTTCTGATGAGCTCAACATGCAAACATCTCGTCTACCTAGAAGGTTGATGAACTATATAACATATGGCTTTTTTGAAAGCGAGAAAACAAAGGAAATCAAAAAAAAGTGCATCCAACACAACAAAAGAATTGAATTCCAGTCCGTGATCAAAAGGATTGTCCATGTTAAGGAGAGGTCCCTCCTGTCCCCTGTGTTTGCTGGCTCAATGTCTACTCAGGTGAGAGGTGCCCTGATGTACAGCTATTGCCGTTTGGGTTCAAAGGTCAAAGAGAACCTCTTCCAGGGCTCAGAGCATGTGCCCGTCCTTCCTGCAAAGATGCATTTCCTTTAAATAAATACGGCAGGGTTTATCCAGCAACAAGGAGCATGCAGCTTGTGAAGGCACCCCGAAGGTTGTGTAAGCCATGTAAAGACAGAGCTGCGTTGTGTTTCCTGCTTGTTTGCGTTCCCGCAGCGCTGTCAGCTGTTAGCCACAGTGGACAGCGGTCATTATCTCGGCCCGTAGTCGTAGTTAGCGGGGGCGCTGGTGGCCGAGTACATATTCGCTGTGGCTGGGTTCATGTGGTGGTGGTACGTGTGTCCCCTGATGCTGGGTAAAGGGTAAGGCGACGGCCGGGTCTTGGCCCCCAGGTAGTGTTCGTAGGTGG
>OMLB01062670.1:0-32037 GCA_900302555.1 Myripristis jacobus | reverse complement strand
ACAATGAGCCCAAACACACCTCCAGGCTGTGTAAGGGCTATTTGACCAAGAAGGAGAGTGATGGAGTGCTGCGGCAGATGACCTGGCCTCGACAGTCACCGGACCTGACCCCAATCGGGATGGTTTGGGGTGAGCTGGACCGCAGAGTGAAGGCAAAGGGGCCAACAAGTGCTAAACACCTCTGGGAACTCCTTCAAGACTGTTGGAAAACCATTTGAGGTGACTACCTCTTGAAGCTCATGGAGAGAATGCCAAGAGTGTGCAAAGCAGTAATCAGAGCAAAGGGTGGCTATTTTGAAGAAACTAGAATATAAAACATGTTTTCAGTTATTTCACCTTTTTTTGTTAAGTACATAACTCCACATGTGTTCATTCATAGTTTTGATGCCTTCAGTGAGAATCTACAATGTAAATAGTCATGAAAATAAAGAAAACGCATTGAATGAGAAGGTGTGTCCAAACTTTTGGCCTGTACTGTATTTTTCAAAAACAGTTTGCCTTTTCTAAGTTAAACTAAACTGGACATCTGAGACACAAGGCTATGGACTAATGCCATTACAAGCAACATGATGTCATTATCATTAGCAGCTGTGGGAATATAACTGTTGAATAATGTGGAAATATGACATGCCGATGTATGTGTATGTATGTTGTAAATCAGGGGTGGGCAACCATGTGCCATGGAGAGCCGAGAGGCTGCAGGTTTTCTTTCCAACCAAAAACTCCACCAGGTGATTTCACTGATTACCTCACCTTTAAGCAGAGAGCAGGGACTAATCAGTGAAATCATCTGCTGGAGTTTTTGGTTGGAAAGAAAACCTGCAGCCTCTCAGCTCTCCATGGCACATGGTTTCCCACCCCTGTTGTAAATGGTTTCTTATCATTTAATTATTCTTTTGAGAGTTTGAGCAACTTCAACTGACCAAATTTTATTTCTGATTCTGATGCATCAATCAAGCTGAATGTAGAGACACAAGATATTGTTTTTTTTAAAAATAGGGTTAAGTATGATTAAAGCAGTGCTGGTAGGCTCTAGTTATTGATCATGGAAAAGAGATACAGGAAGTCCTCCAAAAAAACACAGGAAGTAGTAGAAGGAACTCGGCGTCTTGCTCTGCTCGCAGTGATTGGTCAGGCCAAAGATGGTGTATTTCCTCCGTCTCGGTCCAGCCAAACATACTTTTATCTTCTGAGTTCCGCATCTCAGCGCCGTCTGAACTCCATCTGCTCCAGACGACTGCGTGAAGGCTGACCAGCAGGCCCGACTCCAGCCCGTCGCCCGGAGGCTGGGAGGGAGCGAGGTGAGCGGGACGCCGCCGCTTCGCCGCTCCGGTGCCGTGCCTCTGAACGCCGTCTTTGTCCCAGCAGGGACCGAAACGCCGATCTCCCAGCATACACCGACACTTTGCTGGACTTGTTGGCTAACCTAGCTAATGTTGTGCACCGTCGATACCTAAAACTTCAGGTAAAACGGGCTTCAGAGCCGACGAAATTTAGCATGTCATGCGAGAGAAGCTGTAATACCATTTTAAACTGGCACAGTTACAGAAAATGAGCGTTTAAAAACAGAAACGTTAGCTTGCTGTGGGCAACGTAAGCAAGCTAACGCTGGGGAATATTAGCTCGGGTAACATTTGCTAGCTAACGTTAATTGACCCGGTTGCAGGTGGAAGGATATTTATTTCTAAGTGTTTCGGAAATGTGTTTAGCCCACCCACCTCCCAGGTTATTATTACTAGACCATACAATGTGTCGATGTGAGGTGCAGATGAGGAGAGGACAACATGCTGCTGGTCATTTGGATAGAGGCTGCACAGTTGCGCCAGAAATCTCCTAGCAACCACGGCCATCTTGGAGGGCCACTGGATGAAGGTAGCTCGCTAATAAAGGCTAAATAACAAGCTTTGCTCCCAAAAACAGCAATCTGGAAAAAGATGCAATTCGTGGGTGTGGATTCATATAGCAGTGTTAAGGAAGTTGTATTGACTGTGGGATGACACAGGGCTGGACGATATATCGATATTACAGCGATATTGTGGTATGAGGCTAGATATCGTAATATCGTGATCTGATATTGAGCCTTGTCCTGGTTTTAAAGGCTGTGATGCAGTGAAGACAACTCTCTGAACTGTTGTGGCTATGTGTCTCTACCTTCATGGTCATCATATCCACTTTACTAATGCTTATCAAAAATCTCGTGTGTTGAATTATGTTATGAAAACAACATCCCTTCAATACCATCACACCACCAGTATTGAGGCATTTGGTCCAACACATTGTGATTTTTGATTTTTTCCATATCGCCCAGCCCTACAGTGACACAAACAATGGGAATGCTTTACGTCAAGGTCCTTGTAATAAGTGTTAATAAGCTGAAATAAGTGTATTAATAATACAACATACAACACGTTTAGTTTTACATTGACATATTTATAACTACTTACATAGAGCAGGTTAACAGTTTATAGACTGCCTATGGATGTTAATAAAAGTTTTAATAATTATTTTTAATAATAGTCCAAGCAAATTTAATGAGTTTAACTAAGTTACTTATGATGTCATAGTTAAACCTTTTCTCAGCTTTTTTGTTGCTTTATTGAGGCTAATAAAGTTGCTTTATTTATTAGCTGTTAACGATGCACTTATTAATAGTTAACTAAGTTTATTTTTTGTAACAGCTACTGGAGCTAAACTGAGAACAATGCTTATTAAGGCTAATAACGCTTATTAAGAGTTAACTATGCTTTTTGCAGCTCCCACAAGTGGAATAAGAAGGAAATGTGGTCAAGGTTATGTACCGTTAAACCTGACCTTGCCCTAACCTTGAGTGTTTTTTAAGCCTAAGCCTAACCTTGGGCTGGAGTGGTTCTCACTCATTTTACAAAGCTTAAAGGTCCCATCCAGCCATAGATTAAACCCCCCAAAAAGTCATCTTTGTTGCATATATAGATTTTTTTTCATCATACCTTAAAATGGCTTAGATATAACTCTAATCTTTTCCTTCATTAAGTATGTGTGGATCTATGAACATGAAAATAGATGCCACACACCGGCATGATGACCGGATTGATAATCTGTCCATTTAAATGTTTTTTTTGTTTGTTTGTTTGTTTGTTTTAGCAAATCTCTTACTTACACTAATATTGTTTATATGAAGCCGCCATTTTGAGTAGGTCTTGTTGAGTTTTGGGAAATAAAACACTCACTTGACAGGTGGGGCTAGTGCTAATGATATTTAAAGCAGCACCCTTTCAGTGGACAGGATTGGTTCCTTAGCGTTATGACATCATGAACCCTGACTGTCTGAATCCATCTTTTCGAGTCTGTCCTTGGTACACTGCAGTTTCACAGTGGGAAAATTCAGCCATGCTGTTGACTGCTTATTTCACCGATATGTCGTGTAGTGTATGGAAAACACCAAACGGACATGTTAACAAGCTTTTTTTTTGCCAGAGGAGGTCTTTTAACAGATGAAAAATCTTTTGTTGTGTTATCTTGTGTCTGGCACAGTGGGAAGAGGTCATGGCTGGCTTCCATATACTTTCAAGAGTTTAGATCTTTACATAGAGTAGCCCTGTGACACTTAATCTTGTATTTATGAATATGGTTGTTGAGGTAAAATGTTCGGCCTTCAGATTTCTCGGTCGCCATTTGAACAGGTTATGCCATAGTCTTGCAGTTTACAATTTTGGTAACACTTTACAATAAGAGTACAACAAATGCCGTAATAAACATTAAGTAACAGGTAATAAACATTAAGTAACAGTTAACTAACTAACGTGTCTAAGCATCATTTACTAATGCTGTTCATGCTAAGGTATTAATTTATATGTTATTTAAGGGTTATTGTAGATATTATTAACATTAGTAAATGCCATAATAATCATTAACTAACAGTTAATTAACCATTACGGCATTAACTAATGTTAACTAACATTAATTGTTGTACTCTGTTGTACTAAAGTGTTACCACAATTTTTATATATCCCAGCTCGTTTGCAAGGGTATTAAGACCCTTGGCCTGTTGAGTGGTAACTAGCCAAAGTTTTTGAGTTGGCTAACGGTGGTGTTCTTCTGTTATAGGTCCAAAATGTCTGAACTCTTTATGGAATGTGAAGAGGAGGAGTTGGAGCCATGGCAGAAACAAGTCCCACAAGTTAACTTGGTCGATGACGATGACGATGAACCAATCTTCGTCGGGGAGCTCAGTATGTCACGGCACACCTTTTTAAAGGAGCCTGTTGGTGTTTAGTTTCTCAAGCCTCTCATGTCTTTGTTACCTATTAATCATTGCCCAGTCCAAAGCATGCCATCAGATAGGCAGTTCAGAATCACATTTTCTGCTGCTTCCTTAGTTATATTTAAACAGACTGAGCGGTGCCTACAGTATTTTGGAAAACGACTGTTCCTTTCTCACAGGTAGCATTTGAACCAGAGGCTGCAAAATGAGAAATGTTGTATTCAGGCTGATCTCTGTTAATTTGAATTCAGTACTTGCATTAGGGTTTTCATACTTTCATGCTCTGAACCCTTAAGTTGACTTAAATTAAGCAGTGGACCCCCATCAGAAGTAATTTTACCCTTGGGACCCTGATATAAGAAGATGATTTGTTTTTGATGAAGTACTGAATTGTTTAACTGTCCCTAGGAGCCCCTCAAGGACCCTTGGAGGTCCCAAGATATTGAAAACCACTGCTTGACATGTGTTTTTCAGCACAAATAACATGTGTAATGAGAAATGAGTAAAGTGTAGGATTTCCTCAGTGTGAATAAAATGAAAGCTCCTCTGTGATATGTTACTTCATTTATTGGTGAGGAATTCTGCACAGCATCAAACTCTATTAATTACAACGCTGTTAGAAACACCTTTCCCTTGAGAAAAAATGTTTTTTTTTTCAACTGTGCAGTTACATGATGACATTGGACCTAGGCAGAAAATGTGAGAGAGAGGTGGGATGAAGGAAATGAGCCAACAGTTAGCATTTGGAGCATCCAGCCAGTATCCAGTACTCAGTAACAATGAGAGGAAGAAAGAACCACTACTCTCCTACCGAACAGCTAGGAGGGGGAAATGAAATAATATAAATTGTTTTAAAATGGGTGAACTATGCCTTTTAACAAAAATATTTCATATAAGGCATGCCCTAGTCTACTAACATATATCTAATACCAGACAAGGGCATGATCTTGCAAATGATAACACATAATTGTTGACACTGGTTTCAGTGCCAGAGTTGTACACATTCTTGGCTGGTTGTGGTTTATTTGCAAAATGTGGCTCACATCCAAGAAAAAAAACCTCCTGTTGAAGTGACTGTTTGTGTTCTTATGTGTATTCTTTCAGCAAGTAACCAAAGGAATAGTAAACCTAACCCCACACCTCTTCAGAGAAACAGTGAAGGAAGGCTCGGACTACAGTCTCGCGTTCCTCTGCCTGTCAGGGGCTCCTCGCAAATGGTGTTGCCATTGACTGTACCTGCAAAGGGAGTAAACACTGCACCATCCAGTCTAACAACAATAACTCCGCAGCCTGTTATTGTCAACAACCAGGTATTGTTATTATTGTTTTCAGACCTTTATAACTCTGCATAATTTGGACAGCACAGATTCTTTTTAATATGGTTCAGCATTAGATGGGTCTTGTAATCTAAATGTTATTATTGTTGATATATGAAATACTGGCACATTGTTACATTTACTCAAAATTTTTCTTAGGGCTTCATAGTGACATCTCCACAATTATCAAGCAACACAGAGTTCATCACCTCACTTGGAAAACAATACCCACCAGGAACTTCAATCACAATAGTACCAGGTAAAACTGATGTGATGTAATCAAAATTTAAAGAACCATACCAGTGAATTTGAATGTTTAGCTCATTTACTACAGTTAAACCACATTTTACATCACAACAAACCATTTTCCAAATCATGTGGCGGTATTCAAGATTTCACAACATATAATCAAAGCTAATTTTCAAAATTTTCAAATTTGCATATTAGGTTGAACCCCCACCTTGTAATGTTCTGCTTCTGCGGTTAACGAAGTTATCAAGGTTCATAAACCACAGAGCCAATAACTATCTGTGTAAAGCAAACATTTTCCTACGGACCTTTTTCCCTGGTGGCGGAACCGTGTCTCTCTGCCCAGTTTTAAGTTTTCAAAACACAACAGTCCTGCTGCTTTTAGGAAAACGAATGTGGACAACTTTATTACAGTGATGGAATACTGGTGTGAAGAAAGTTTGAAGTCTCTGAAAGTTCATTTTCATATTGTAGACTCTGCTTGCTTTGGGAAAAGGATTTGCAGAAAAGTTTATACATTTGGTAAATATTAAAACTAAACATGCAGAATCACTGGTATGGCCTTTTTTTTTAAAGTAATGTTTGTGTTGTAATGCTTAGTTGATGCCCTGTGAGTTACTATTTCCTGTCTTTCAGCGGGCCAGCAGCACCTCTTGCAGCAGGTGACTCCAGCCACATTAATACCTGGTGTTGTCCATCGGCCCCAAGTGCAGCAAATCAACAACAACGTTGTGACCCTGTCCAATGTCCAGAGCCCTGCCATTTATTCAACACCATCTAACCAGCTGCAGGCCGCTCGGCCCAACGCGCAGCCTATCCAGATCTTTTCCGTGCCTATCAAGGCCCAGGGAAACAACAGAGGTAAAGCTTTTTGGTTAATGTAAAACCTTCACCTATTTTGTGTTGCCTGAACTTCAGTCGGCTGTCAAGGAAGAACAAATGTTAATATCTTGTTTTGGTTTCCACACAGATCAAAGCATAATCAAACGCAGATTACAGCCACAGCCAAATGACAGTGTAGCAAAAAGAGCCAAATCGGACATGGGTATGTTTCTTGAGATGTTTCTATTGATACTTCTTTACAGTCTCTTCATTTTAAGTCATCCTAGTGGTGCAGCATGATGTGTATATTTTGTCGTTACATGTCTGTTGAATTTCTGCAGAGACAAAAGTGATTGATCTAGTGGAGAATGGGACGTTTAGGAAAAAGTGTCCCAAGTGCAAGGAAGAGTTCCTTCTGCAAGAAGCCATGAAATCTCATATGATGGTGAGTGAAAGCCTTGTGTTTCTTCTTGTCAGTATTTGTACAGTTCACAATTTATATACATATAGTTTCTGTAGTAATGATATTATTGACATTCTAAATGTCTTATAGTCTTTGTATTGGTTCAAAAGTTTTTATTTTTGCTTTGAAGAGAGTAATTTAAAGGCACCCACTATACTGATTCTCTTACTGGCATAATATAGCTCTTTAGGATAGTCTTGCTGAGTTTGAGATTTGTGTGGGCAAATACTATCAGCTGTTGACTAATCGGCAAGTATTCCCTTTTTGGTTTTTACCTGTCCTTACACGTCCTTCTTTGTTGGTTGAGCCTTAAACCCTCAACTGAGGACAAGGAAGTGAAAACCTGCAGTGATATTAACTGATAAAAAGTGTTTCGATATATTCATACATAAATGATTCCTAAAATAGGCTTTTAAGCGGCACATTCCCACCTGTCATTGTTCTTTTTGTTGTTCTCATCACCTTTTTGACATCCCTGTACTACTGACTCAGATACAAAAACATGGATATGAGATTGACCTTTTAATGTAAATTTTTTTTGTGTTGTAGAGCTGCTGTGCTAACCTGGTGGAAAGTGTGTTTCCATCAACACCCGACACTACTTCTGTTGCTACGAGCAAGCGCATCATGCTCGTCTCAGACTTCTACTATGGTCGATTTGAGGGAGATGGGCACAAGCAACAAGCGCAGAAGACCAACACCACCTTTAAGTGCCAGAGCTGTTTGAAAGTCCTCAAGAATAACATCAGGTATGACAGTGCTGTTTTTCAGTGAATGAGAAAAGTATAGCCATAACTTTTGTTTCCTGCTATAATAATCACAAATAAATACTATGATCAGAATGGGTAACAGACAGGGTATTAGTAAGAGGTGCTGTATTTTATAGGTTTCTTGATAGCTAATCATTTGTAATTGTTTGTTTTCTTTGGTGAAACCTTTTGCAGGATGATGTCATTCTAATGGATTATAGGCTCTAGGTCAAAAAAAGAATGATATACACATTAATGATGACAAATAAGACAGCATCTCTCACTCACTCACTTACTCATGTAATCATTCTTAGAAAAAACGTGGTTTGGTTAATATTAATGATTTGCAAATGCTTTGAAAGATATTTCAGAGGACTTTGAACTGTTATTGGTGGTACTCAGCATTAATTTTTTAAATTTTACTTTGTCTTTGTCATCTGTTGAAATATTTTTTGGTGTAATCAGATTTTAGTCATTTTTTTAAAGTCAAGTTTTAGTCAGAAGTACCAATAATTTCAGTTGTAGTCAGTTTATTCAAATGACAGGACACTGTTATAAAAATACAGTTGCATTTTCTGAGCTTCCTTGGCTTGTTGTTCTGACCAGCCCCATTGCTTGCATTAAAGCGTAGTGTTTACTATTATTTTATAGGTGAGCACTATTTTAATGCTGTATTGACTTTACACCTGAAACAATACAAAGTAGTAAAGCTCAGGTATTTCAACATTAAAGCTCATAAACAGGGATGCACCGATCCATTGCTGATATCAGATATCGGTCCGATGCTGACAGAAATAGCTGGATCGGATATTGGTGTCAATGGGGACGATCTGTTAATTGCAATGCTGTGTCTACTATGCCGTGCTCCTGACCTGGTTATTTTGCTCCAAGTCTAGCATTAAGCATCAGCGGTTTGGAGGTGTTTCATGCTTGCTACACCAACGTGGCTCTCCATGTCGTGGTAAATATGTCCACTAGTACACCTGCCGTTAGCCTCCTGCAGCTAAACTCTATAACCTGACAGCAGCAGGACTAACCTTTATTGATTTTACTACTGATGTTAATGTGAATTCTTAAGATTAGTGGTAGGACATAACGCTGTGTGTTCAGTTAAGCACAAAGAACCGTAGAGCCAGGCTAGTTCTGCAGCAAAATTAGTTCAAATGAGTGGTCGTTGGATTTCACTGGTGTTGGTGCTTCCTGTGACTAAAGAGCTTGTGTGTTAGACAGCAATTGTGGATTGTGATTGCATTTTGTTTTGTATGGATGAGAGATTGCTATGCTGTGTGTAAAACGGAAAGGCTGCTGCAGCTGCTGCTGAGTCGTGTTTGGATGTGTGCATGCTTGCACGTGCACTGATGCTATTCTGTGGCTCTATCCCTGTTCCCCCTTCTTTCCCTGTTGGCTCTGTTCCCAGAGGGAGTGACTTTGTTACCTTACTCATAAAATGTTCTCTTCTACAAAGACACAGGGAGGCATACGGCTTACTAATTAAATACTGGTACAGTATTGGTATCAGCCAAAACACAAAGCCCAGGTATTGGAATTGGTATCAGGATTGATAAATGCTGGATTGGTGCATCCCTACTCTAATAAATAAACACTATGACATGCCCTAATTTTAAATAATGTGATTGTTAGAGCTTCAGTGCATTACAGGCCAGTTTACACCAACGTTTCATGATGAAACGAGTTGAAACTCACTACTTGCAAAAGAAAGTTAGTACGTCTGGTCTACCACATTATGAAACCTGCCAGTTCACATCTGTGAGTCTGGCTGACACAGCATACTGTATAGTTATACTCCTTTACTCTGGTGTTTCTGTCAGCTTTCTGTAGCTGAATAGTTTGTAGTGAAGCTCCATGCTTCCTTCACAGGAATGGGACATCACAGTATCATCCATAAAATTTTACCAACATGGCGTTTACTGTGTCAGCTCTGGAAAAATGGATGCTCTCTTCTTTGGTATTCCCCACAGAGGGAGTTAAGAGCTTCTTCCTCTTGGAAGATTTAATTTCTCCTGAGGGTACATTGTGAGCACCGTGTTATCGCCATGGTCAGAAAGCAGCATAGTTGTCTGTTGTTGTTACTGTAGGTTGTCCACCTTGTTGGCGAAAGTCTATTTGTGCCTGTCATCAATCTACCTCTGATGTTTTTGCGTCGTTAATTTTCATTGGGGGTGAATAAAATTTGTATTGCATTTGTTGACAAAAATTAACACTTAATCACACCTCACTGAAATGAGTTTGGTTTTTTCATGAATCAGTAAAAAGTTTAAGGTCTTACCAAACATAAGTTCCTAGCCAGATGTCAAATGAACTGAGAACTGTTTTAAAAAATCTGTCAAGCGGACTCAATCACACTGGTCAAAAAGACAAAATAATATATCAGCACCTGTTTTCAAGGCACAGTCTGGTCACCTCACAGCAGGAAGGCTCTCTCTCAGCCCTCGTCCTCACATGTTTGTGTGTGGCTTTCCTGGAAGTGTTGTTTTCTGTGCAAATTCTGTGCACATAGAGCAGCATAACTGCTAATACTGGACAGGTACTTTATGTAACATATTACCCTTTCCCTTCTTTAATGTATACAAGGGGGAATCATGAACATCTGTGGGTTTTTTTAGCATCCCAAAGAATAAGAGCCCAAAACTGAGTCACACTACACTTATAAGTTATGAAGTGGAAGTTAGCAATTCACCCAAATGTTTATTCGATTGCAGAACTATTTTTAAGTTTGCAAACCGCTTGCCCTAGTTACAAAGTGTTTGGGTGAATAACTGCTTACTTCTACCCTGGTTTTACTAAGTGGTAAAGGGATTTTGGTTGGAATTAGACTTCAAACATGTCTGCACTTCACAGCTTTTTTTTAACAGATAAAAAAATGGCACCTTTATTTATAAGGATAGATAAAATGCAAATAATTGTATAAATTAGTGGAAATATATTTGAACAGACCACTCATGTAATAGCCTATATATAAGAAGCACTTTTATTCATTAATATATTTATGTATTTGTTTATTAACTCAACGTTGCAAAGATATCATTCAAAGATTGAGTCTACTTTTTAAAAAAAGTCCATATACTGTAATTAGTACATTTGCAAAGCACATACTGGAGCATGAAGGCATTGGGATCTGCTTTCTTCATTGTAAAGAGATCTGTCCAGTGGCCATGAAGAAACCATAGACGACTTCCTTGGCCCTCATCACAGTTTTCCTCTCAGATGGATGACAGTATCGGATGATTTTCCCTCATGGGCCTAAAGATGAAAAATGACTAGTAGTTTAGGTGGCGTAAGAACTGCTCCTTTGATTAAATAACATTGCTTCAGAACATTGCCAAAAAAGCCTCTGTAAGCTGCTTTTAATGGGGAAACACATTTGTACTGCAACCCCACTCTCGCAGCAGAGGTCATAGTTCATCCGCATAAAAATTTCTATTAGGGGAGCTGAGATAGCAGAATGTTGAGGCTGAAAAATGGGCCGTGCCTCGTCAGGGCAGCAGTGGCAGGTAGCTGTGGAGGTGCTCATAGCAGCCACAGAGCACTACATCATTAGGCAAAACAAAAATCTTTGTGTAATTGCCGGTATTATAACGGCCATTATACATGCTTAGAGAGTGAGGTGCAAAGAGAGTGCTTCATTTATCTTTTTTTAAACCTTTGGGACTTGAAGCGTAACCATTGCATGCACACAAGCCATGCATTAACTTAGTCCCACTGCTTGACTGGCTTGTATTTAAATATGTTTCTTTTCCTATTCACAAGGGGGATTTTAGTCAAATCATAGAATCACTGAAGCTCACTTAATGTATGTATGTATTAATGTGATCCCACAGCGGATGTTTTATTTTTGCCCAATTCAGTTGAACCCAGGCGTTGAAAGAAAACCAACTACAGGGTTGGAGATCTTCATCTATACACAGAGGTTCTAGGAGACCTTTTGATGTGACATAACGAAGATAAACTGATAGTTTGGACAAAATAATGTAAACTCATAAATGAATATAAAGTTGGGCCAATCTCTGGCTTCAGAACAGCTTCAGTCCTTGCATGCCTTCATACAGGCACTGAACTCTGAACTGTTTGATATTGGACTCCTCTCTTGAGGGAAAGCCTCCAGTTCTTTAGAGGCAATTCTGGAGTGAAGACAAAGTAGATGTCTCGCCCTCATTCGTCCCTCAAAGGTTCAATGATGTTTAAGCCTGGCGGTTGAGGCGGCTGTGTACTCTAATGCACACTGTAGTATGCGCTGCGGTTTCCTCTGATGTTAATCTTGAAAACATGGGAAAAATCTGTAATTATTTATCACATCTAATTTTAAATGTTTTGGAGGCAAAATACAGTTGTTAGTAGCCTCGTGGCTTTATCTCCCATGCTGCTCACACAACACTAATGTTCACAGTCTGTTGGAAGTGTCTCACTGCAGGGACTAGTTGCATAACACCTCATGAGATCATGCATGTCAAAGGGTTAAATGGCCTTTTATGTGATGTGTGTTTGTGCTTGTGTGTGTGCCCCCTCCCGCACAGGTTCATGAACCATATGAAGCATCACCTGGAGCTGGAGAAGCAGAACAGTGAGAGCTGGGAAAGCCACACGACCTGCCAGCACTGCTACCGGCAGTATATGACTCCATTCCAGCTGCAGTGCCACATTGAGAGCGCTCACAGCCCATTTGAATCCTCAAGTATGACACCACGGTCTATATAGCTGAATTTGATGTGACAGATTATACAGTGAGTGGCTGTTTTGTAATTTTCTTTCTTTTTTTCTCCTCAGCCAATTGCAAGATATGCGAATTGGCATTTGAGTCAGAGCAAGTGCTGTTGGAGCACATGAAGGACAACCACAAGCCAGGGGAAATGCCCTATGTCTGCCAGGTGACTTATGCTCTATCTTGGTCTTGTTTAAAGTGTCCAGTTAAACAGAACAGAACCTCCCGCTGAAGTCTGATGGATACAGTGGATTTGTGATCATGATGTGTCTCACACGTCTGTAGAGATTTTCTTTTGAGCGCTTCTTAGGCTACAATTATTGACTGTTTTCTTTCAGATTTTTTTAAATGGGCATGGGTTGTGCCTTGCTTGATGAATGCTATAGAGGCTGCTATATTTTTTTTTGGCGAAATGTCTCTCTTCTCACCTGTGTGGAGAATTGATTTGATGCAAACTCCTAGGTGTTAAAAATTCGGACAGAAACTACTTTGGCAAAAAGAAAAGAAATTATAGAAGTAGTAGTATAGTCACTTACAGTTTGTTTTACCTGTTTCCACAGGTGTGCAATTTCAGGTCCTCATTCTTCTCTGAAGTGGAGACACATTTCCGAAGTGTCCATGAGAACACGAAAGATCTCCTCTGCCCATTCTGTTTGAAAGTCCTCAGAAGTAGTCACATATATATGCAACACTACATGAAACATCAGGTATGATACCGTGGCTCATCTTGTCTGTTGTAAAGCTATGAGGTGTGATGTGCCCAGTTCAAATGGTATGAAGGTTTGGCACTGTGATTCACCCAGTGCAGCGTGTTTTTATGACAGGCTACTAATGCTTTAAATCCTCAGGCCAGTGGACTGTATAATTGTAGTGGTTGGGACTCGTGCATTGCACTGTTAGCTCCAATTCTATGGTTGGATTGATTTGGTTGTCTGCCGAACACCTTACTGTAATACATAACAGGCTGACAGAACAACCTGCTTCTCTTCACCTGCCCTAAAGGAGCAATAAATATGGTAGAGTGGAACCATGTAAAATTAATTGCTCTTCTATTAATAGCCTTGGAATAACTTAGCTTGATACAGTTGCGTTCTTTAAGCGAACCCAAATGAAACATCTCAAAGAATTACTCTACAGTCACACCAATTATTGGGTAATTTTTGTGCTCCTAGCCTGTACTCCGCTCTTCTTTTTCAGAAAAAAGGAATCCATCGATGTGGAAAATGCAGACTGAATTTTCTCACATACAAGGAGAAGTTGGAGCACAAGACCAATGTCCACAAGACTTTCAGAAAACCGAAAGCCCTGGAAGGCCTTCCTCCGGGGACAAAGGTCTTGATCCATTTATTGTAGACTGTATTTTAACTATCCGAGCATTAATTGAAAAGAAATGTACTTACAGTGCTTTTTTTGTTTCTCAGGTGACAATTCGAGCCTCCCTCACAGGAAAAATGCCCGCATTACCCAGCAGTCCTGATCAATCTGCTGTGAATGTCAGTCCAGACACAATAAGTTGTAAACAGCAAACCAAAGCTCAGATCAGTATCATCAAGTCGAAATCAAACGCCGCTGCAGCTGGAAAAGCCAAGCCCACTCAGATCAAGAAGCAGGAGCGTCGTGCAACCAAGCACAACCTGGCACTGAGGAATCTCAGGTTGTTAAATTAAATGTGTGGTTGGCACTGTTTCACTTTTGTACAGCAGTATTAATAAACACATGAATAGCTCATTTTCTTTTATGGAAAACTCATTGGAATTCTTTGTGCTATTCCATATTAATTTGTTGTGCAGCACTTCTGTCAGTCAAAAACTTATTAAAAGTTATTTTGTAGTTTAACAAATTTTCACAAATTTTGCAACTCATTAGTAAGCAATCCAAACTGGCTAGTTGGTTTTGATGAGTGAACACAAATGCTTTGTCAACTTGAATGTCCAATTACAGCCTTTATATTTGAGTATGTTTGGCTGACTACAAATGATGTATGATATGCAGTTCAGACCAATAACATTTGGAATCTGCAGGCCTTCCAGCAGACAGACAAATCTGTCCAGCAGACAGATTTGTTGCATTTAATATGGACAACATACTGTATGTAAATGCCCTGTAACCTTGCCTATGGTCAAGTGATCAAACTCTTAATTACTATAACTTGTCATCACACAAAAAATCAGTTTCTAAATATTAAGAATGTTAGTACATTTGCACTGATGCACAAATCACAATTTGTTAAATTTCCTATAAAATGAAAATAAATAAGATCTCAACAACAGATCAGTTTTGAATCACCTGCCTACTGCAGTACCCTGTAATTTGACCTAGCCCACTGTAGAAGTTCTTCTTGATTTTAACATTCTACTTCAGTGTAAGAATGAAAATCATGGTGTGTACTGATAACCTTCTTTTCTGTTTTCAGAACTCATGGAGGGCGTTACACATGCATCGAGTGTGACACAGAGATTGACGACTTCTTTTCTCATTATCCGATGATTTCCAATTGCGGTGCATGCAAATACAGTACAAGCTGCAAAGTCTCTATTGGAAATCATATGATACGGTGAGTAAAGATGTTCATTAGAATTAATATTTCAGTGTTGCAGTAGAGTGAAGTTATCTGTGTTCATTGGATAAGTCTCGTGTTTTTTTTTTTTTTTTTGCTAGGTTTCATAGTACCATCACCAAAAACAGATTTTGGAAAATGGAAAATCGAAAAAATCAAACCAAGTCAAAGTAAGTTTTCAAATTTATTGACCACTATAACTATTGTCCACACTCCTACTTAGAGATTGTGTATTGATATGGGGTATTATTGTATGGGGTATTTCACAATGTCTGGTGAAAACTGAACATGAATTTTTTCCCCATAGATTAACACTGATCTGTCTCAACTGTGACCTCATTGTGGATGCATCAGGAGGAGAGGGAGGTGACCTAATGAGCAGACATTTAACCGACAGACCCAGTCATGTGTGCAAAGTCATTTCTGAGTCAAGGTACTGGGCTTTTTGGGTTGTAGTTTCACATGAAATTTCGGTATAATTTAGTATTAGTAAGGGTTTTGTGAAAAGGCAGATCCCCAAGATGCAGCCCAAAGGTGAGCAGCATCTACAATGATTCTGAATTTAGAGATGAATATTTAAATGCCCGTCAATATTTGGCAAACTACTACTAAACTACTGAAAATGTCCTTGATTTTCATTTACTAATGTCTGAACCCTTCACCTATTATGGTGAAAAGCAGGGTGCCTGGTCTTTGGTGGCTTGTGATGTCACTAGCCATAAAGTACAAAGATCACACACCCTCAGGGTCTCTGCACATCATAAAAAATCTATATATTTTCAGTACTCTGTTGCTTGGAAAATATTATATGTTGCCACTTATTTAAAAAAAAAAAAATCAGCAACAGGCCACAATGTTAATATAAAACATACATTCACCATCCTGTGTTTTCATGCAGGCGTCCTGTTATGGGGGAGCCATCAAAAAGCTTACACAGCTCGACATCGGGACCTGTTGAAAAACTAAAGGAAACGGACACAGACCAAGTGGAAAGAGATGCATCTGGAAGTGCTTCTCTTGTAGGTAATGGGGCCACTGTTGAACATCCAGAAGCGTCAGAGCAGTTGGTTCCGGCAGTTGATCAGGACAAGACGTCAAAAGACACAAACCGCACGGAGACTTCACCCGAAAGGGAACCGAAGCAGTCGTCGCCGACCACGGCCTGTGCATCGCATGAGGAGTCACTGGGTAACTCAGAGAGCCTTGATGTCAGAGAGCAGGCCAGTGCCCCGCTGCAGCCCCCGATCTCACCGACTGTCCTGGAGCAGGAGACAGGATAGACTCAAAGTGAGGTGAACAACTTCTCCAATAAGAGTGTACCTGCTGGTTCACCAAACACTGCACATGGCAACACAGAGATGTCTGCAGAGAAGTGAATGAAATATAACTACTTTATCAGACATGCCTCTTTAAAAGCATTGTAGTTTATTATTACCTGTATCTTTGTATGCTACTAATGTTAAGATTCACATTTTGGGCTAACCAGTTTCAGCAGTGGAGTGAACACCCTGCCTCACTAGTGTCAGCTGTTCTGTCCATCTTTTATTGCATAAATATATGTAAAATATGTATGTATTTATAAATAAAAGTACATCAACAAGAATCCCCTTAAATGTCCTATAAAGTATACTTTCAAAAGAACTTACAAGTTCATCCCGACAGCACCAGAAACTAATATCCTGCACCTTGCCAAATTCCAGACCACTCACTGTCAGTTCTCCATTAGATTTGGAGGATCTTGGCTCACTTTCTTGTACCATTAGAAACAGGCTTAAAAGCTGGCTGACACACCAAACACACACACTAACCCCACATTTTTAAAGGTGCTATGTGGTGCATCTATAAGTATCCGTTTCTCATTTTTAAAGTCATTAGTTTTAATATTTTAAAGTGTTATGTTGGTGCAGTTACTGTAGCTGGGACCACTGTCGAGATGATTCGCATTAATATTGCTTGTACTTCCCAAAATCATTACTACATTTCCCAAACACACCAGTGTTTCCTGCGGCGACACTGCCATGAGAAACTGAAAGCTTTAGCTCCGTCTGCACTGGAACAACAGCGTTTCAATTTTGTCCAAGATCATGTTTGTTTATGGTAATTATGCTGTGATTTAATGATGTTAAATCTCTCAAATAACACACTACAATCTGACTGTTTGGCCATCTATCAGTATCACTTCCTGGTTTTCATCGATGTCTTGATTTGGAGATGAATTTGCAGGTTAGATGTTATTTTAAACCTCATCGGCAAAATCTCTGTGTAATCTGTGGTTTATGGTTCCTGTGTAAATAAATGAACTCCAAGCTTTAATCTACAAGCTGTTCCTTTCTGTTGAGGTTTAGGCTACTTTGCCTAGCAAAAAACTCTTACTTATGCATTCTTAAAATTGTATCACTTAAATTTATATCATTGCTTTTTCCTTAAAATTCATGGTTGGTGAGTAGCAAGTGGGATGAAATGCAGATTAACACTTAATTGGTATATTATGAATTGCTGTGGTTTGGATGATTTGGTGCCCCATTGCAGTTAATCCACACCGAGTTGTATTCAAGCATTAAGTGATGGTACATGTGGGAGAAAACCTTTGAAATATCCCTGATGTTGTCAAGTATTTTAGTACAACTCATAAAGGTGGATTTGATACAAATTAAAAGCAGTGACCCCACTGTGAGTCAGTATTTCAAAGAGGTCAGAATGTGCTAATGGCTTTGAGTTTAAAGGCTTAGTTCACCCACTATGAAAAATGTAATATCATTTCACTCCCTCCTTGCTGTTCTGCAGGACAGTAGTGGTGCTATCTTCCTCTCATTGTTACTGAGTGCTGGGTACTGGCTGGAGGCTCCAAATGCTAACTGTTAGCCTCCTGCCATTGAGGTAGACTTCCCCCCGGCTAACGGTCTTAAAAATAACCCCTCAATCCACTCTAATTGCTAACTAAAGTTTGATAAAGTATACTGGTAGTTCTACAGAACAGCTAGGACACAAGTGAAATGATATCACTTTTTTTTTCCAAAATGGATGAACTATCCCTGAGTGCAAAGTATTTATACAGGGAGCAATTTTAACAACCTATTATAAAATTACCATGTATTGCAGCAGATTTTAATAGCCACTTATTGTTTCTGAAGAGCTGCCTTGTAAAAGATTTACAGAACAGTGTGCTAAAACGTGAACACCTGCAGCTTACTGAGATGTCAAGCCATTTTTATGCTCAGATCGCTTCAAGTTCTTACTGTGTGTTTACAGAAAAAAGGCGAAGCTGTTAGGCATGGGCAATTTTTTTTTCTTGGCACCTGTGTGACCTGTGTCATGATCCTCACCAAACTGTAAACCACATTGCTGACATTTTTCATTAAATGGGGTTTTTAATGTGTAATTTTATTTGTATTGTATATATCTGTAGAAAGCCTTGAAATGCATTTTTGACTATGATGTAACCCCCCTGAGTCTACTTTGAATACATTCCTCTAAAATACAGTGTTCTCAATCTTTTTAGGACATACAACTCTACAGTGAGAGGTCTGTAAACTACTGAATTTGGATCAATGTTTCCTTGTTGCTCTATTATGTAAATAAACCTTTAATACGTGACGTATGAGTGCCTTGGCCATTTTTGTATGAATGTAGCTTGCTAAGATAGCCATCTTGATGTGGCACTGCATCCTAGAAGTGTCTGAATTTGGAAATTTCTGTCTTCTTACTTGGATAAATGCAAAGGAAGTCTCCTCAGGTTGGAATTCCAAACAAGATACCGAAACACCTGTGAGAGTGGTTCAATATAAAGTTGTGATGTGAAATACTACATTTCATAAGATGCTTTATAGTCTAGCTATCTTACTTTGCCAGATGACATCCATGTGTTTACATGCACTTTTGTAATGGGGTTATTCACCACATATGGGCAGTTACCTGATTTATCAAATGCCATGTGAAAGTGATTTCCATAACCGGTATAAAGTATTAAGAGCAATGCAGTCAAGGTATTTAGATTTTTCCTTGAGAAACCAGATTATTGGGCCATGTAAACCCTTTATCCAAATTTGTTAACTGCTTTTTCCTGTGTGTGCATGTGCCGGAAAAGAGCGCGGAAAAGGAAACCGTCACAGTAAACACTACAACGCTCGGCAAAGTCAAAACTTCCGGATTGTCATTCAAGAATGCTCAACAAATTTAAGTCAACATTGCCACTGATGAAAGTACAGGAAAGTGAAAAACACAATCGGCCACCAATTGTAATCCATTACCTGACTTCCTATCATAACCCTGTGACTCATAATCTGGTCTCGTGTTGATGTAAAGCTCGTAATCGCCTTGCTTGGGGATCAGTATTAAGCAAATTTAATCTTCTGGTTGTTCAAGTTTCACTAACCACTCATGCTGGGACCAGAAATTTTGTTATTCAGATTGTGGTACAAACATGGTGTCCCGTTTTTCTAACATTGTTAGTCCTCTCTCTGGCTGCATTTTGGGTGACATTTGGGTCAGTTGTGTGACATTGGACAAGAGTGTCTGAGGGCTGAGTGATGTTTTCAGTGTTGTAATATTGTGATCTGACAGAAGTGATGAACTGAATTCTGAGCATGTACCATCATGTAGCTCCTGCAAGACATGGACACTATGCCATTTAGGTGTCTGAAAATTGGTGAAACCAAAACATCTTGAAATGTATGTAGCATTGAAGAAAAGAATGGCTGCGTAAACTTCAAAAAGACTAGTTACATCCAGGTGGGCTTGGTCTCTGTAAAGTCCTTTGACATAATGTTAGTGATAAAGGGCTAAGTTTACATGAATAAAGCGGTAACACTTAACAATAAGAGTACAACAATTAACGTTGTAAGTTAATGCCGTAATAAACATTAAGTAACAGGTAATAAACATTAACTATTATGTCTAAGAATCATTTACTAATGCTGTTCATGCTAAGGTATTAATTTATATGTTATTTAAGTGTTATTGTAGATATTATTAACATTAGTAAATGCCATAATAATCATTAACTAACAGTTAATTAACCATTACAGCAATAACTAACGTTAACTAGCGTTAATTGTTGTACTCTTATTGTAAAGTGTTACCAAACAATTATAATCTTAGCAAGTTCGACACATGGCACAGATCACAAGGTGTTTATAGAAAACCTATTAGATATAAGATCCGGTTCTTGCAAAAAAAAAAAAAAATCTTTGAAATTTCTTAAAAGGCATCACAGCAAAGAGATCATCTGTTTTCATTATCTTATTGCAGAACACAAATCATTGGTCACATTATATTGACTCTATATTGGGTTAATTTTCAACTTTGCATCAGTTGAGACAAAGACACTTAACTTCATATTAACCAGTCCAATGTAAATGCCTAACTTGCCATCAGCTGACTACCAGTTAACTTGTAACATAGTAACAACTTTGTATCAGTTAGTGTTAGGGTTAAAGTTCACACAAAGTTCATATTAAGTTTAATATAAACTTGGCCAGCCCAAATAAAGTGATACCAAATCATGTTAATACTACGACAGTGTCCGAAATCTAGCTTTTGCTGTAGTCTTATCGTAAAACCGCTGTAATCTCGGCAATTTCAACACATGGAACGGATTACGAGCTGTTTAGAGAAAACTGATTAGATATAAGATCTGGCTTATCTCATTCTGTGATTTTAAGTTGAAAACTGTAATTTTCCCACATGTTATGCTTATACTTGATATAATTAGAGGTGATATGATCGGTTTTTGCTTCATTATGTAATAAAAACAACTTTAAAATTACTAATGCTCTCGTTATTCCTTTTAGGTGGATTTACACAGATTAAAGCTTCACATACAGTGACAACCGGAGATGAGGACAGGAGACGAATGGGATCAGCATGTGGCTTGAATTTTCCTGGTTGCTGTGTTTAACTGTGGAGGGAAACAGTTCCGATCTTTATGGAGAATGAAGTTCAATCTGATGCATCTCTCAATCCCCTCAGGAAGTGTGCGCACCAGTGCAAGCAGGGGAAGTTTACTCTGCTGCTCAACAGATCAGTGTTTATGTTGGGGCCGCCTCACAAGGATGCAGAGCCGCTTTGATTTGCTGTTTTTCGTGTGTGTGTGTCATTAAATGAGTCACATTTTCCACATGATAAGTGCACAGAAAACAAATTAATTGAGTTATAGCTGATGGAGCACAGGATGTGACTCGTGCATAAACCAAAGAGATGGGTTTCACGGAATGAAATTATCAATGTCGTCTCACTAACCAAACTGACACTGGGCCAGTCTGACCAGAAGACTAGCACCAAAATACCAAAATTAAAATTGTCTCTGTGTCGCAGTCATTTTGGCATACGTTTTGTAACTGTAGGCGAGACCTTTTATCATCAAGGTGAGACTATGAGAACCTGCTTGGTTTACAGAACTGGTAAAACGCAGATCAAATCTGACAAAAAACTACAAACCCACGAGATCTCATGCACACAGAAAGTGAACTCAGATGGGGAAATAGCTTTTTGTGATTTCACTGATCATGAGAAGTACATTTCTGCTGCCAGTCATCTGATCAGATAGTGGGTCATGTGACCAATGAGCCATACTCCAAAATACATCAGTGTAGCATGCAGTGGAGGCCTATATAACCTTTGCATATTTTCTTTTTTTCCATTTTATTATTTTTTCTGCAACATTGATTAGAAACTGGCTTTTGTAACTTCCCCTGAGAGGACGGCATGCACCGTGGAGCTCTAACATATATGTATGGCTCAAATATGTGACAGTTCAAGAGGAAAGCTAAACCACACGGCAAAGTCAATTGTTTTACTGAGTTTATTTAGGAGGAATGTGGCCAAGGTGTTGATAACAGGAAATGTTTTTTTTTCCCTCCGCATTTCTCTGCAGGAAATGTCAAATCAGCAAATAACACTATCCTCTCACTCTTCAGAGAGGTTTTTTTTTTTTTTTTTAATGGAGCATTAGAGCTAAATAGCGGATTTACAGTGCCACGGACCATCAGGGTTTTCCATATTTGGGCTTGATAAACACACAAACACACATAGCCATAGTGCTCCCTCTTTTAAGAATGTATATTTTTATATAGCTTGCGACCAGCAAATAAGAACGTGCCAAATTGTCCCTGGAGGCAAAACAGTTACAAAACATCTAATTTCCCTTGCTTTGAAATGAGGTGGTCCCAGAGATCCAATCTGTCTTAAGATAGGGGGATTTGCTGTTTGTTTTAGCGGGGGAAAAATGTAAGATTTGTTAGCTCTTTTGGGAATGTCTGGGATTTGCGATTATCTCCGTCGTGTTTTACACATACAGAGGAAGACAGATGTTGTGGCAACCAGGCACACAGTGGCACAGGGTTATCAGCCGCGTCGCTGTGGCTTCTCTTGAGACTGTCTGAACAGACACGCATGTCCTGAAACTCCCTCGCTCTTTCGGTGAAGGGGTCCTGCTCCCAAATTTGTTTTGGCCACAGGAGCAGCATGCCTTACACAAAATCTTCATGCCATGGAAACTATTAATCATTTTTTGCACCACTCGCGGTAATATCCTATCCTGTTCTGCCATTAAAAAGCAGATCTGTGGCCTCAAGTAAAACCTGAGCTAGCACTGGTTTCCCAACCTCACAAACAAAACTCGGCAACAAAAAAAAAATCCCCTCAAAACAGGCATATGTTATTTCTATGAGCGTATCAATACGTTTCTGCCAAAGCTAGAAATGAGAGAACTAAGATTTGAATCTGTGGTCAAGAGAAAAAAAACCTGGAGATCGGCTGGGAAACGGATTGAGGGTATACTGGAGAGACACAGCAAAATTTCCTGCAGATTTCCCGCTCCCGTTCACATTAAAGTTCAGCGTGAGTTGAAAAATGCACAGAGAAAATTGGTGATACAAGATCTTTAGCTGATGTTCTAAAATTGTGTGACATGGTTTGATTTGGCTCTGATGATCCAGTTAGATCGTCCTCAACAAGTCTTAAAACCTCATGTAGTTTCATCATATCCTCCCTCTGAGGCAGGGGAGTCGAACCTTGGAGGACCAAGAGGCTGCAGGGTTTCATTCCAACCAAAAACTCCACCAGGTCATTTCACTGATTGTTTGAAGGTAAGGTAATAAATCTAAAACAAAAACCTTAACACTCTCTTGTACAATTTGGCATGAAAATCTACATCTGGGGGCGTGCCCTGCATGCGTACAACTTGTGAAGGCTAAGTCCTGATCATTGCGTCTTGGGTTCAAATCCGACCTCAGGCCGTTTGCTGCATGTCATCCTCTCTCTCTCCCATACGTTTCCTGTCTCTCTCGAACGTCAAATAAAGCAGAAATGCCATAAAAATAATCTTACAAAAAAAAAAAACACATCTTGTATTGCCTTGCCACTCTCTGTGAGAACATGACACAGTTTCTTTTCGCATTGTCTGGCACAAAAGAAACCCATTTCCTTGCTCTTGGTTACGTATTGATTGTGTGCCTACAAAGGGAACATAATTAAAGTCTCTCAGACGGTGCTTGGGTGTGCTCTTTACATTTGATCTCTTTTGTTCTCTCTCCCTCTACAATTTACTCTGCAATAACATATCTTTTTTTTTTTCTCTTTTCATACAGAAAGTGGTAATGAAACAGGGCATTGTGCAGCTCCCTTCACTTCCCTCCTTTTGTTTGCTGCATGCAAGCACAACAGCCCTCGCTCTACATATCAACACACTGTTACACAATGCTAGCATGCAGGCTGCTGCCAAGCTAATACTGTTGTATAGTAGCTTGTGGCATCATCAAGTTATTCCCAACTGGGATTTAACTTGTTCTGGATAAAGCAAAGGAAGCCCAGTTAATGATGGGAGGGAGGGCAGTGAGAACTGGGCCACTGTGACAGTATCTGATTCACATGGTGGGAACCGAGGTCACACAGGAGCTGGATGGTGCTTTCTCATTAGAGTAAAAGTTGTCACATTTTACCACACATATATTAGTTCACATGAGCCGCCCTGTGAAGGTGCACTTAATTTTGAGAACGGGTAATATTAAAATGAATACCGTGGAGTGGACAGAGAAAAATAAATCAATAGTATCGAAGAAGGTTATGAAAACTAAGTTACAAAATGAAGCCAAAGCAGCTGGGAGATGCGACTGTGGTTACCCGCAGCAGCGCATTTAGTGGCTGTTTATGAACTTGTGGATGCATGCTAAAGAGTTAAAGTGTTCCCTGAAAGTGGAATACCACTGTAGGAATTGAAGAACCGCCGCAGTTAATACTACATAAGCCAAACTGTGCACTGGTCTGCCCTTGATAAACATTGTTTTGTTGTCTGAGAAAATTAATGAGGTTATAGCTCATACTAAGAATTATCTTGCATCACTGCCTTGTATTTTCACAGCGTTCAAAACAACCTGATAAGATGTTCATTGCAGCTAAATAATACAGGAACTAACAATGCTTTTTTTAATTTCGTCAGCTAGTTACTTCCCCTTCCCACTTTCACTATGATATACCAGGGTGCAGAAGTGATCCAACATGCAAAAAACATCATAGCACATGCAACTCAAAAGGATTGGAGCCCCAACAATCTAAGCAATCTGTGAGTGGCCTAAAACACAAGCAACACAGTAGCCATGTGCAGGTAGTGATATGAAATGAGATACACCAGAGGAGGCAAGATGGAGAGACCGATTACTTTGAGGTTCCCATGATCCTGTCTCTCTCCAGGGAGAGAGCTGGTGCTCCGCTGCGTGGGTCTCTCCACTCTTATTATCAGCGATGGGAGCCACAATAGGTCAGGGAGATGAGATAACATTGTGAGCGGCAGAGCAGCAGGTGAGAGGCTCAACAGGGAATGATTAGGTATCCGGGTCCCAGGGTGTAGCATTGCCTCAGGGCCTCGAGGGCCCAGCCTCGCCATCTGCCAGGGAGAATTCCTGCTGCTGCTGTAGAGAATCCGCTCAATAGCAGCCCAAACTGTTGCTGTGGGGCGTCGCTTGGAGTTTCTCCTGTTACCTTTTATAGAGAGAATTGTTACACTTCTAAGCTCTTTTGTTACAGTTTAAAGCGCAAACACAAGAAACCTTAGATGAATATGAATCCTCTGCAGACAACAAAGGAGTGAAACCTCTGGCATTTGTGTAGTAAAGCTTTGTTGTTGTTGTTTTTAAGTATGCTCTCTATTGCACATATTTACTACATTCTGGCTCTATTCGTTGTACACCGAAGTTGTAAAAGCATGTTTTATGCAGGAATAACAGAGCATGTCAAACTGCACAACAAGCGTCAGATGTATTCCATTTACTGCCCCAAGGCACCTGGTATCATCCATGAAGAAGTGAAAATAGTGCCTGTCATCTCTTGGTTAGACATGTGGAGCAGATCCTGTCCGTTGTGAAGCATGTAGGTTTCGGGGCTCCGGTGTGAGGCCATCAGTCACAGAGAACATGCTCTGATGACAGCCATGCTGGATGGTTCACACATGACCTAAGGGAGCTGCTGCACGCAACACCCTGTCCTGTGACCTGCCGGAGACCAGCGCCACTTTGATCTGACAACATGGTGTAAAATTGGAGATGCCCGCCGCACCCACAAATGCCAGACATCCAGTCTGACTGACAGGCAGGAATGGTACAACATGAGAATATTGAATTAGAGGCTGTCGTGGAAATCTGTAAGGATGTGGTGGAAACAGCTCTCAGCTTACGAGCCAGGCCAGGTGAACAACAATCAGTCAAGGTTTAGTAATGGACTCTCACTGATGCAGAGCTATACAGGACACAACCCAATGGGAAAGGTTTGAGAGCAAACAAAATTTAGGAAACTGCGTAATAATTGTGTAATAATTCATTCATGGCAATGATGCTTTGATTATAAACTCAGCCAATTCAACTGCATCAGTCTGCTAAAAATGAAAAAACGGAATGAATTTGTTCCACAAGAAAAACTACAGTCTTACACCACTGCACTTTTACCTAATAGATAAAATTCAGGCTACCAGGCTACAGTATGGGTTCAAAATGCAGTTTAAACATTAAAAAAAATCTGAGAAAAAGAATCTCTGTTAGACCAAGATTCACACCTCTATTGGGTGAGTAACTAATACTTGGGCTTTCCTAGATGACTATTTTAGTGATCTGAAATATTCAGTTTGTTAGAGGAAGACGCATTTCTGCAGTAACAACTTAGATGAGGAAAAAAATGTGTAATGCAAGAGCAGCAACCCCATGTGTTGAATCACTTGAAATCAGTTAAGAAGCTCACGGTGCTATTGTGGATATCAGACACTGATAACCATGACCAGCACCTCTAACCTTAAAGCAATAGATCATGACATGCTAATTATCTGCCCTGTCATCTATTGCCACTGACACCAAGAGGCTCACATTGAATATGTGTAAGTACAGTTTGCACGTTATACACACGACCATTTGGTTTGTTTGACCATTTGTTTTTTTTGCAACATGTTTTTCAAAAAGATGCAATCAGGCAGCAGACAGTGATTTGGTCCAAGAAGTCTGGATGTCTGTGTGCAGATCTGGAGGGCTGATGGCTTGTCCAGATGTTGGACAGTGACCGTGCGCCGACCCCCAGCGGAGCCCGCTGAGTTCCTGTTGTGAACCCCGGCAGTGCGCTGCTGCACACTGATACCTTTAAGAGTTGCATACTTTACTGCATCGCAAAACACCAACGAGAACAAAGCCATTACTGACAACAACATCTTTCACGAGGAAGATTGACATTAAAAGGTCATTAAGCAAGTCTGGCACAGATTCTGTTGGCTTGTAACTAACGTGAATATTGAATTTACATTTTCATGCCAGACTTGACTGAACAAGTTAACAAGAGCTGGGATTCTGCAGAAATGTGAAGTGAAGATATATCACAATGCCAAATACTTTAGGAAAAATAATGTTTATCATTTGATTTTTTTGCTTGAAGACAAGGTTTATTATTGCTCACAGATGAACCGTCTCACTCATCAAGCCGTCCTGTTGAAAATGTGAGAAGGTATAAACTGTGTATAGGCCTTCAAGATGTGAAAGCCAGAAATAATCAGAGGCACTGGTTCCTGTCAAGATATCTTACGGTCATTTTACACTTTTTTACCCAGAACCGGCTCTGCCTCCAGTGCAGCCCCACAGTTGAGGCTTGCTGTTCAGTGCTGACAGGGCAGAGGATCAGGGCATTTATCTACCAGAGTCACCCAGGCTCCTCTACATCACAGCTGCCATCTGCTCAGCTCATCAGGCCTGGTCCATTGATGCTGCTTTTGCTGCTGGAAAACAGCTTGGGTGCCGCTGACAGTCTCCAAACAGGCCTGAATGGGGGTCCAGCATATGACCCCCTCTTGCCCAAACCCCTGCTGGGCCACCAGAAGGTCTCTGTTTTGATAGCAGTCATTACCTCATTGGGCTGACCCTCTGAGCTAACATCCCTGCCATTAGATACACAAGTAAGCATGCCTGTACGCACGCCTCCTTGTAACATGCTGACACTGGGCAAACATGCTGGCAAAGCGGTGGAAAGTAAAGCGGCAGACAATTTCTAGGGAAGAAAACAAGCCGTATCAAAGAAGTGCTTGCCTTCTGCCTTGGCCAGAGGGGAGACCAACACCCTGAGCTCTGTGTTGCAATGTTTAATAACGTTGTGGTGTTTTGAATGTCAAAATATGATGCTGGTGTCAACTCAAATTTGACAAATTAGTTGTTTGTAGACAGCAATGTGCAGCAAAATGCCTCCATGTGATCAATTTTAGAGGTGGGTGACAACATCCTAAAACCACTTCATTACAACTAAGTCAACACATTTGTTATGATAATGTGAGAACATTTTACAATAGGTCAGTAGACTATTATCACTATTTTTTTTAACATGTTTACAGATTCTTCTTTGCACTGAAAAACTAAAAATTAGTTTCCTCTATGTTTCAGAAAAGATTAAAAGTATTGAATTTTTCATGTATATCAACACAGCTGTAACTCATCCATACATAATCACCAACAAATATAGATTCTAAGCTTCAAAGCATGACATATTTTGGTTGAAAAACATTTGAGTGATCTCCTTTTTACAGAGTGGATTTGCTCCCGACACACAGAGGCCCGCCTGCTCTGACCTTGCTGCTGGTGGCCTGGATTGCATCTCCAGCTTGGAACTGATGGTCCACTAAACCTTAATCCACACCTTTTGGCAATGCCTCCAAATGGAAAATGTGGGCTGTTTTTCAGCAGAAGCATGAGGATGGGAAAAGACTGGCTGTTCCTGCAGAGTGAACCACATCACCACCTGGAGAACTAAACGGATTTTCTTTCAACATGTGAGGGCAGAAACGTGCCGCGGACCGGCTGTGCAGCAAAGTGTTCTTCCATAAACCTGAGACCAATACATTACGTTTATTCCCTCACCCTGAGTATCAGAGGTTCAATAAAACATGTTACTATTCTTGTCATGTATCATGTTGAGACCATTTGGCAATAAGCCTGCAACAAAACGGGCCCTGACCCACAGCTGAAGATTACATTACAGGTGATTAAAAAAGAAATCCTTCCAGCCAATAACTGTTATTGCAGGAGTGAAATTAAATCATACATCAAATGGACGATAAAAAATATACTAAAAATCAAACCCTGTGATTTGCAGGATGGTGAATCTTAGGATTCAGATAAATACAGATATATTAATGCAATAGTTTCATTTCATCTTGTGATAAGAGTTCATGTTTACCAGAGCGTAACATTTGTTTAGCTGCACAACAAAAATATGCTCCTGAAACGCTATTGTTTTTTCTCATGACGATACTGAAAGTCACATTTGTGCTGTAATTCTTTACCCGTGTTGCATTTTTTTAATGTGGCTAAAGAAAACATAATTTAAGTGTCATGATTCTATCATCTGTACAAATTCACCAAGATGAGAAAGTTTACTTCTTTCAGCATCTCTTATTATCACAAATTAATTTCACCTCTACTGGTTGGCTGGCGCAAATTATAAAAAAAATCACAGCGGTCACAAGATACCCATCAGCTACATTAACAAAACCCAATAACAGCAAAGATTCATCACTCTTCAGCTTGTGACGGAGGAGGTTTATTATGGCTGCTCTGACCTTTTGAGGGATCAGCCCTCTGCCCTCAAACAAACACTCTCTGGGAGCACAGACTCATGTGGGCTGGGTGGCCTGCTGAGCTCTCTTGCTCCCTGGGGTGTCTGTTTATGAGAGGGCCTGTTATCCACAGAGCACCCATGGACCCTCCCACCTCCCGGTACTGTCTGTCCCTGCAGAGGCCTGTCGGGACAGCAGGAGCTGGGAAAGCCCCAGCAGAGGAGAGGGAGATTTGTGGTTTGAGGCCAAGACATTGCAGTACTAAACTATTGAAGCATGGACAGGGCTGGGATTGTTATTCCAACAAAGGATACAGATGAAAACACTCACTGGGGGAAATGTGCAAGTTCTCTCGATGAAAACTCAAATATTGACCAGCCTTTCAAAGCGAACCCTTCTGGCATTGCTTGGTCCAATAATCATTACATGAAGAGTGCTCTTAGAAGGCTAAGCTCATATAAACCACTTTCTCCTGTTCATGTCAGCACCATATGGTCCACATTCACTGCAGCACTGAGAAACAACATCTATAGCGTCATTATGTTAATAGTGACGCCAAGGCCATGGCAGCCGGGCAGACAGAAGCCTTGGGGTAAGGGAGGGAGTTTGGGAGGGGGGCGAGGGGTGGTGGAGCTCACTGATTCCTATAGAGCCAAGCTGTCTTATTGTGCAGCAGAATAAGGACACATGCAAATGATCCGTCCGATGCATGTAGGCCATGAATCCACTGACAGCCATGCTTGCTAAGAATACATTTTTGCATACATTTAACTGGATCTCAGAAACTACGGAGTACATAACCAAGCCAATCGACGCATAATGTAAAGAGGTGTTGAACAAGTTATTGCCTCTGATGGTTAAAGCATCATTTGACAAGTCAGACCCTGGTCAGCATACCAATTAAATTAGAGCACAATGAAAAAGCCCAATAACTTATCCATAAATGTTAAACTACATCACTGTTTGCAACTGCCAGTGCCAATGTTTTAGGTTTTAGGGTATGCTTTTTAAGGGGGATACCATCTATTATCCATTAATTATTAGCTCAGTTCAAGTCCGTAAAGTTGACTATAAGAGCCTTCAGGATTTTGTGCGGTTTGGACCTATTAACTTTAGACTGTAATATAGGTCCTTATAGTGTGAAACATAAGATAGATAGATAGATAGATAGATAGATAGATAGATAGATAGATAGATAGATAATAAGGCTGATGTGGTCTTTTGCCACTGCATATGATGCCCCTGTCACCCACAAGAGTCACATGAAAGAAGACAAGAGGAAGTTGCAGATCATGAGTCTCTACGAGGGTGAATCAGTCATTTGTCGCCCTCTGCTGGCCAGCTGTATGATGTGAAAATTACAGTTCAAAGCATTTTTACACTGATTTTTATTCCAAAAATGGATAGCCATCACCATGTCGTCCCTTTTATCTTCCCAAAACCACCAATGCACAAGCGCAAATCTTAATAATAATTACTGTAGAAAATCACAGTAGTCAAAGCATTACGGTAAAGAAAATCACAATAGACGGTATATCACAGGGTCATTCCATGTCTTTTCAACAAATGGCCCACGCACTTGGGTCTCAAAAAATTCTGAAAAATTCACCAGTTGTTCCTTATTTATCCAATAGGCACATTGTAAGATTTTAGTTTGCTCGGATGGATACTTGGGAGATATGGCCAATTTACTGAGGGGGGTATGTCAATTTTGGAGCGATTTTCATGCGTCCTTATTTTTCCTCCATTTTCAGGTGTCAATATCTGAGGAACTACACCACATAGGAAACTGAAATTTGGTACAGTAATACAGTTCTACCAACTCTCTCAGAATATACAAAAAGATCTGTCATACATCATAACTGGTAGGCATGCCAGCCCCTCAAAAATGGAAAAAAGAATTACACGGATTTCGTGGTCGACCATGTTTGGGCATTCAGAAAACAACTTTGTATATGCCCCAGCTTCTTGATTTTGTCAGAGCTTTGAGATACATACATGGACTGTTCAAAGCATTAATGGTTAGTCAGATATATGCATCGGTTTCTGGATGGCAGCCTCTCCAAATCCAAAAAAAAGTTTTCATGTCAGATTTTCATTGGCCCATAATTGCATGTGGGAATGTATTAAAACATCTGATCTGTTTTAATTTAAAGTTCAAAGCTTACTCTTTCTTGGGATATAAAACATCTTTTTCTTTATGCAAGTTCTTCATTTTTTTTTTATCCCAAACATGGGGCTATTTCACCTCTTGCGAATATTGAAATTCCTCAATATTAGACCATTGTAGCTTGCTTCTGTCTCATATTCATTTATTGTTTATTATTATGTGCTTGCCTTGAAAAGGCAACACTTCTTAATGTTGTGCATATTTCTATATCTCTGGGCAGACAGTGACACACCTGCATGTCATTAGCTACATAACACACACAAGGTGGCATTTAGGGTTTCTGTAATTTGGATTTCTGTGTTCTTTTTGTGCTATGAGTGTTTTGGGATGCTAGATATTTCTACAGTGCAGGTGTAAGACTTTTACTTTAGCAGAAGATCAAAGTATGTCTTTCATTACTAGCCATGAAACTCACCTTTATCTATGTCTATAAACATTTACCTTTCAGTGTAAATTTCAAAGCGATTTCAATTTGACTCTGGCATTTCCAAATCTCCCTGAATGCCTCGGTTTCTCTACTGTTCTGTCTCAGTGGCCACTGGCACTGCTGCCAATATGTCCCTGCAATAGCCCCAGACACTAATGGAAGTCCATAGCAAGGACCCCAAACACTAATGGAAGTCCATAGCAAGGACCCCAAACACTAATGTAGGTCCATAGCAAGGACCCCAAACACCTTAGCAACCCCCTAG